>AYEL01091513.1:0-53909 GCA_000484575.1 Olivierus martensii
TTTTCTGAATCTACCAAATCATCTTTTAATATTTTATATCCACTTATATTGTCGTTACATCACAAATAAATATAAAATTAATTGCATAACACTAAGTTGATAAAGTCATCTTGAGAAATAAACAGTCAATTGCTTTTAAAAGAGAACAGATGCTTTTAAATTTTAAAAGCATCCATCTGTTATAACCAATGCATTTCAAATATGTTATATTACAGTCTTTAATTTTCTAACAATTAACCATAAATCTTTTATTTTTTATAAAAAACTTTTTAATTATAGAGATGCAAAACTAACCATTTTTGCAGCGTGATGTCACATTTACAGTACTGTATATCATTTTAACTCTCCCTCCCAAATATCGTTATCTTCACAGATCTACTACACCCTACCTTACCTTAATATCATGGCGTAATTTATGGATGCCCCAAATATAATTAAATCTGTAAGAAATTAAAACATTATTTCATTATTTAAAAGAAATTATAATTTTTCAAAAAACTTTATCACGAAACATTTTGTAATAAAAGTTTGATGTTTTGAGAAATTGTATGATTTCTTTAAATAATGAAATAATGTTTTTATTTCTTGCAGACTTAATTAATAAGAATATTTAGTAGTATCAGTATAGTATGCATAAACTTCATTAGGCAGTT
This sequence comes from Olivierus martensii, assembly GCA_000484575.1. Classification (NCBI taxonomy): domain Eukaryota; kingdom Metazoa; phylum Arthropoda; class Arachnida; order Scorpiones; family Buthidae; genus Olivierus; species Olivierus martensii. The sequence goes on from AYEL01091513.1 coordinate 654, forward strand.
AAATAGAAAGATAAAATTATAAAAACAATCTTCTAACAGAATTTATAAATACTTTATGATTTTATTAAAATTTTTTGTATATACAGAGACAAATTATATAGTAAAATATAGAACAAACAATGATTAAAATTTTATAAAAAGTTACACTATATTTTTTGGTGGTTGTGGTGCTAATGCTGAGAAAAACCCTCTTTCCCACATCTACATTGTATTTTTCTAAACAAACTTATCTTTTTAATTTTTTGGGGTATAATACTTAATATTTTTTGATAATTTAAATAAAATGGATAATACAAAAGCAAACAATGCATTTACATAGGTAAATTACTAGTTTAGTACTAACATTTAAAATATCATCATACAGTATTTTTTGTGCTATTGTTACACACTTTTGCATATTTTATTTAATACTATACAGTAAATATTAACGATTCAACAACAAATAACATTCGTTTACTTAATAGCTGGCCCGACCCTCCAAATTTATGGAAACGAGTTGGAACAGAAAAAACATTAACACAACTTCGACTGCCAGACTCTTTCGGGCAGATAGGAATTCGAGCAAGCGGGTTCGGGCAAATGAGATTCGAGCAATTGGGAATCGGGCAAACGGGTTCGGGAAATTGGGAATCGAGCAAATGGGAATCAGGCAAATGGGATTCGGGCAAATGGGAATCAGGCAAGTAAGATTCGAGCAACTGGGGATCGGGCAAGTGACATTCGGGCAAGCGTGGCATAACTCACTCGCGGGTCCCTATACGGAACCGGGACCGCTGGCGGTGCCCAAATCCGTCCCTAGGGTCTGCGGTGGGACCCCATACGGACACCGGACCGCCCGGCGGGCACGCCCGCCTCGAACCATTCCTCGCACCAACCCTCATATTCGGAGGAAAAAGCTCCTGCTAGAACCTCCATAGTTTTCGCGTTAATAAAAAAAAAATTGAGAGCCACTTTCCAATCAATAGCGATACTGATTGGCTGGCTATAATAATACTTCTATAGGCTCTCTACTAGTGTTGAACATCGATGTTTTTCCTATTTATATAGTAATATTAACATTTGATAATTAAATAATATTAAATATTTAAATATTAATATTTAAATAATATTTTTATAAACAGAATTTTTTTTATAGTTGGTGATCATGATTTTACTTATTTTTTTAGTTTTGCATTAGGGAAATCCATCGATGTATAAAATACACTGGATAGACTGCTTAATGTTTTAAAAACGATGATTATTCAGTAAAGCTGGTCAAATATTAATTGATAAAACTGCTTGGGAAACAGTTACGAAAAATAATATCTTTGCTATCACTAAACAAAAAGTATTGGCTGTAGATGTAAATTCAAATAATTACAGTTCAGTTCAAAAATTTAATTATTATAAAAATAATTGCAATATAAATAATTTTTGATATAAGTATCACTTGATTGTTTTTCTGCATGTAAAATAAGTATTTTGATTAACATTAATGACAATATATATAATAATAAATAATTTGTTTTCTAATTTATATTTTTTCAAATTTGTTTTTACAGAATATTCTTCTGAACTGCGAGAAAAGTAGCTCCTTAGGGAATGAAATATTTTAGGTCTTTCAAAAAAAAAAAATCTATTTAAAAAATTTTCTAAAAAATTTCCATTGTTTTTAAATGTATGTATTTGAAAGTTGACCGATAAGATTGTTCTTGAAATTCTTATTATATAAACTAATTTTCTCAGTCTGAAAAATACATTTCTGTAGCATGATTTTATCATTTCGTAAAAATCTTTCTAAATGATGAAAACATGACATAGTTCCAATTGTTTATGGCAAGTCAGCAAGGCAAAGAATTTTGGAAATTATCAATGCATTACGAATGAAGGAATACGCAACTCAGCACTGCGAATTGAATTCGACGCGAAATTTACGTCGTGTTATTTTTTATTTGAATTAATTTAACTTATTATGAAATTTATTAACAACAAAACTAATATCAAATGTTTATATTTAAACTTTATTTATAAAGAAAAATATTTGTCAAACTCTAATGTTATGAGTTTTTTACTAAGTCTGCGCTGCGACTATTATACTTGCGTTAGTCGCAGCGCAAAGAATGTGATGACCGTTCTCTGATTCCGTCACGAGTTATAATAGCAACAGATATATCATCTCCAGTATTAATATCTCGTTCTGCAGCTGATATGAAAGCATCTTTAATAAGAATGATAGTTTCGCTAAGAGACAAATCCATTTCGATTTCATTTTCTATATTCTTGCGACCGATCTGTAAAAGCATATGTTAATTATTTGTAAATTAATGTGATTTAAAGGAATATTAAATGAACGAAATAAAATTTTAAATACTTGACAGTCAAGAAGAGGTTGTATTAATTTTTTAGACGATCCTCCAACTATGTATTTTACTTTCTCACAATGCCCAATAACATCATAATGATATATGCATCCTTTACCTTACAGAATTTTTAAAAGATCAAATGATTTATCAATTTAATCTATTAATATATTTTGACAAATTTTACATTCAACAAAATTTAAATAATTAAATATTGTTCACCATTTTCATCCAATCCTGCTAAGATGTTAGATATGTAATAAGGAAAAAATCGCTTCTTATACATCATGTTAGAAATCAGTTGTGCTAAAGCTGGAGTCTCGATATTCGTATTATATTTAAATTTATACATCTTAAAAAATAAAATCAATATTAATAACAATTAGCAAATAAAGATTCCGAAGAAAAAATCATTCATTCTTAGGCTTCTTATAAGAAATTACTGTATACAGTGTGTCCAAGAATAAACATTTCACTTTTAATATCTCAGCTTCTACTTAATAGACAAAGTTCATTGAGTTGATTATTTTAAAGCTTATCACTTTCGCTATCTAAAAATGGGATCTAACTGAATCGAAAATCCATCTAAGTTCACTAAAAAATATAAAACATATTTTTTTCATTTATTTCAAATGATATCCTAGTATTTTTTGTGCATCACTAAAAATATTATTTAGTTCAGGTTCTAGCAATACCTGAATTAATTTCCTACGATGATTTCCTTTTTCTTTTAAATAGAAGCTTCGATATTAAGAAAGGAAAGTTTATTCTTGGAAACATTATATACAGAATATACAAAATGAAACAATAATACAATTAAAATATAAATATTACAGTATATAAGAGAGAATTAGATAATTATATTGAATTGGATATACCAGTAGGTTTATTAGTTTTATTTATAATGAATAATTTCTTTTAATAAAATAATTAAATTGTGAATAAATAATTTAAAGCTTACATTTGAATTATTTGTTCACAAATGTTTCCATCTATTATCAAACTTTATATCTGAAAAGAGTAATTTTTCGATAAATGCAATATTTATGTCGCTTTATTTATTCTATATTTCGTTTCTGTACTTGTGATGTATTGTTTCTAATTTCTTCCAATAATCTTAAACTTGTGTAAAGAAAATCTTAAATAAAGATTTTTATGGAAATATATTTTTAAGTAAAGCTTTAATCTAATAAGATTAATTACGTTTAAATGAATACAGTTATGTTATATATAATCCTTTTGGTAAATTATAATTTAATATGCACGAATAATTTGTATTGATATTTAATTCTATGAACATAAATATAAAATATTATTTAAACCAGTGGTTCTCAACCACTCTGCCGCCAAATCTTTGACGGTGTGCCGCGAAAAATTAAGAAAGAATTATATGTAATTGTATGAATCATATATATTAATATGAAACGTGGTTGACTGGATATCCCTTTTGCAATCGAACCAATGTACCGAATCCTAAAGAAGGGTATCGTTAGAAAATCTAATCCTCGAATTTCTGCGACAGCAAAAATTTTTTGTCGTTATTCATAATTTAAAAATTAAGGAATAAAAATTAAATTAAAATTATATTTTTTCTAAAAAGACAAAATCCGAAGGTAGCGCTTTAACTTATTAAGGGCTAAAAATTAATGGGCCGCCATTTAATGATCCCATATAGGAGTATGTTTGTAATCTGAATGTAATAAATAAGAATAAATACAATAATCTGTTAATAAAAGTTTCTTGTTAAATCTAAATTATTATTTAAGTATTTAGGTGTGCCACCAAATTTTAAAATATTAAAATGTGTTCCTCAACAGAAAGTGTGCCACCAAATTTAAAAATATTAAAATGTGTTCCTCAACAGAAAGATGTGCCACCAAATTTTAAAATATTAAAATGTGTTCCTCAACAGAAAAAGTGCTGCCAAATTTTAAAATATTAAAATGTGTTCCTCAACAGAAAAAAGGGTAAAAATGACTATGTTAGATAGTTAATGAATGGGACCATTGCCTCATTTTGTTATCGATTTAAACAATGCCATGAATCTAATATAGCATAGTATAATTTAAAATATTCTTCAATGTTATCCAATTTTTTAAGTTGTTATAAATTGAATAATTACAATATATTAAAATGAATAAAGTGGATTAATTTTAATTAAAATGTCTATGCTTTAGAAGGAATTTTAAACATTTACATAGAGAAATTTAAACATTTATTATATTTTAAATGTATACAGTAATATTAAATGAAAATATTACCTTAGCATTCATTTCAACAATTTTCCGAAATGTCAAGATATCAGCCCAGCAACCAGTACTCCCTAAAACGGCATTATTTGACCTAATGTAAAAATGCAGCTGATGAAAATATTAGTAACACATTAAATAAATAATCTTTTAACAGTCTTACACTTTGAATAATTTAGTTTCGTTACGACTGAGTATTGTAAAACTTTCTGATATTAATCTTGTATCCGAAGCAATAACAGCAAAATTGTTTCCAGATATAGCAACAACAGTTCTATATACAGAGATCCAATAAATAAATATTAATATTGAAACAAATAACAGATTGAAAAATATTAAATTACTTCCTATAAATTACATTATTTTAAACACTATATTTAAATATAATGAATATAATTAATATTTTAAACATCAGAATGCAGATGATATATTTAGAATATGTATTGCATGACTAAATGATGTTTCAAGGAAACTTTTAAATTAACGGTTAAGTAATTACAAGAAATTCACTTTTACATTTAAAATCACCTTATAATTTACTATTAATTTCACATTAATTAATATATTATCAGAAATGGAATATGTGAATCAAAAAGTAGAGTTCTACATGATTCATTTAAAGCCTTGCTTGTGACATGGGAATGTGGATTAATTCCTGATAATATACAATATATTCAAATTGTTTCAATTTAAGTCCAGTCTGTCGATATTCGACTAGTTTTTACGAATGACTATGCTATTTAATTCAGACTCTATTGGAAAAGTCCAAACCTCTCATAAAAAGTTTCTGAGATTATTACAAATTTTTTATCCGGTTTCTCTGCTTCGAAACTGATGTTAATTAATGTTGGCCAGATTTGAATCTGGCCAACATTAATTAACATTTGCATCTTGTATATATACTGTATTGTTTTACAGAAGCTACAGACAATAAAACATTATATAGTTCATATAATTTTAAAAAATATATATTTAAAGAGCATGATGTTCATTTTTATCCGAAATATAAATCAGTTATTTATATTTCAAAATTGTTCACATATTAGAATATTTACTTGTTATCTCGAATAAAAGTAAGGAAATTTTGAATTTTCAGTCAATTAAAATAGCTAAAATAACTCATACTAATTTATGAAGAATAGTAAATGAAATCTTTTCACTTAATATGACTAATGAGGCCTATTATTGAATATTTAATAGTATTTTAAATTCATTAATAGAGTTTATAATTTTATATTTACGCTAAATATTCCTTACCCTCCGTTATCTTGGTAAGCCTCAAAGTTTTGTTTTCTAATTTTTGATGGACTCGAAGCCATTTTTAACGCAATTTATTAATTGTCCTTTTGTTCAAAAAGAAGTTACTGTATTAATAAATCATAGCAATGACTTTTATAGAATTATTTCCAAAATATTGTATTGTGATACGAATAAAACGAAATAAATATTACATTATTTAAATCTATATAGCATAAATTGATTGTATCAGAACATAATTTTTTCACTATATTTTAATAATAATAATAATAAGGATATGACTCATAAAGTTATCTTTAAACATTTATTTCTATCTTAGCAATGGAATATTTATTATATTTCTTAAATCTGTTTCAGAATTTAGAAATTCTCGAAAATTTTTTAAAAATCAATCTGGAATCAATACGTATTATAAAAATTTAGCGTTTTTTAATTGATCGTTTGGCACCTTTATATTGTTATAAATATTATTTATCATAAGAGAATGCTTTATATTCAGTTTAACGTTATGTTAATCAATAAGATTAATAAAAAGAATATTTTAAAAACTTTCAACACTAATAAAATTTAAAAATTAAAAATAATTAAAAAAAAATTAAAAATAAAAAGACCCATGTTGACGTTCATCTTTTTTTTCCAGCAGATGACTCCACTTCTCAATCTGTTGATTACTAAGTGATTTCGGCTCTGGAGAACACGGGTTCGAGTCTCGGGTCCCACCTCTTGAAAATATTTATCATGGGGTTGGGTTCGAATCTCGGGTCCCACCCCTTGAAAATATTTATCATGGGGTCGGGTTCGAATCTCGGGTCCCACTCCTTGAAAATATTTATCATGGGGTCCAACCTGGCCATCGATCCTCGTCCTCCACAATCCGGCTGACCCCTCCGCAGGGGTGGACAGCTTGTGGAAGGGCTTGTTTCGCCCAGTCACTTAGTATTCTCCCTGAATGGAAATTGGCGTCATCTGTTGACAAAAATAATGTGAGAAATATTTATTTAAATTTTCAAAATTTCTCATTACATCCAATAATTTTTTATTATACATTAAAATATTTATTCGAAATGCCCCTGATGTGCAAAAATAAAAAAAAACTAACGTTTTCGCCCATGACAGCATTCGAACCTGCAGTCTTCTGATTCGAAGTCAGACACCTTATCTGATAGACCTCACGGACTTATTACTCCTCCTATTTTCACCAAAATACTTTCAAGTCGCTTCTCGTGATATTGCATATAATGTCAGTCGCAATATCACCTTGGTAGAGAAAACATCATACAACAAAAATGTTTGGTGCTTTATACCTTGTAGCTATAACCACATATTAAAACAATGTTTTGTTATTCTATACAGGATTATATTATTGCCCAATCGTTTTCGGAACAGATTTGTTAGAAAGAGAAAAAACATTCATTGTGTTATAGTCGTCGATGACTTTTTCTGTTATCAGCAAAAGCGATTAGACAATTAATTATATGTTCCTGAACAGAATGAGAAAGTATTACGTTAATATGTACTTATAGCTATAACACAAATAGTGCCAAACATTTTTCTTATATGATGTTTCCTCTACCCAACCAATTACACGTGAAAATATTTAATATACTGACTTTGTTAGAAACGCCATAAGTGAAGGAGAAATATTTAACGGAAAAATATTTATAATTGCATTAAATTATAATATATTGGGCAAAGTGAAATTGCAACTAATACACGTGAAAATATTTAATATACTAACTTTGTTAGAAACGCCATAAGTGAAGGAGAAATATTTAGCGGAAAAATATTTATAATTGCATTAAATTATAATATATTGGGCAAAGTGAAATTGCAACTGACATTATTCGCATTGTTATGAGAAGCCAGGAGTATCTCGACTTGAAAGTTTTTTAATGAAGATCATTGAGCTATAAATATAACTGGAGGTAGCACTGCTGGCTTAAAAGTGAAGCAGGAATGCTCGACTAGTTTCTCCAGGCTTGTTGGGCAAGATTCGTATTATAGCGTATATTTACGATATGTAGGAAAACGATATTCCTTCTTAAATCTAATTGTTCTGGTTATTTAACTGTTTTCAATGTAATAATTACAGATTCTTTAAATATATCTGTTAAATTATTGCAAAATTAGATTAAAAAGTCAAAATGTTTAACTCTTTTGCTGTCATAATTTTAATAAAATATAAACACATTGTTTTTACTATGAAACATATTAATAAAAAAATACTCGAGTCAAAACTTTTATTGATGGAAAGCTTACAATTAAAAGTTATATAGAACAAAATATTTTTAATATACAATACAGTACTTGTTTTAAATTAGTTTAATAAGTTATATATATAGTATTATCGGCATTATAAATGTTGGAAGAGAATTTGCTTAGTTAAATTATTTCTAACTGAAGCAGAAATATCTGCAGCTACTTTCAGTGTATATTTTTTGCATGTTTTTTAACTTAATGTTCAAGTAAAGCTTAATTATTGATTTCATTAGCTGCATATCTTACTTTATCCAGTTGGATATAAAAAGTAATATTTCATGTTGTCACAAGAAAACCACAAGTGCAATAAAAGTATTTAAATTAGCATGAAATGCATCACATCATCGAATTACATATCAGATGTAACAGACCAAACCTTTATGCCTACATCATAAAGTTTAGTTAGACATACTTACAAGCTGGGCTTGAACATTAGAATTTATCTTATCAACAAAGAAATATGCAATAGGACACTTAAAATTTGTTCAAGATGACAAGAAGAAATACTGATAACTCTGTTGTTAATGTATCTTTTTCATGTATACAATATATCCAGCCATAACATAACCTGAATATTGTGTGTACTGAATCCAATTGTACTTGCTTTCTTAATGACCTAGAATCAATGATTAAAACATAGTTTTCAACCAGGTTTTTTCAGATAAATTTCTTCCTAAATAACCAAATATTTCTGTTATTAAACCTGCCTCACATTTAAATTTTGATAAATAAAACTTATGTCTTTTCAGTTTGAACAAAGTCTGAGCATATTTATAATTTCTTGAAGAATAAAAATAAAAAATTAAAGAAAATTATTGGATGGCTTCACTATATCTGGCATCATGCTTTTTTAAATCTTTGTTACTTATATATTTCATTTTTAAGAAGTTCTAGTGAAAAATCACCAAAATAATGTTGCAATTTATTGTTCATGTCTCTGTTGTATATTCTCTGTTTCAGTTCTTTAATTAATTCTTTAATTGTGGAAATCTTGACATTTCTGCATTGCAGCCTTTATTAAAGAATCTTCACATTTCTTTTAAGTTTTTTCTTTTCTGGTGACCAGCCCCGTAACTAGGATGTGGCCAAACGGTATTCGCCACGGACGCAGCTTGATTAGGGGCGCAAATTTTTAACTGATTTCCATTATTTACGGTCAAATGACTTTTTCGATAAATGTTCGCAGACAGAGCGTTATGTTTTTCTTTCATTTTATTTCTTAGAAGAGATAATTCATGGTAGAGCGGACAAGTTGTACCCAAAACAAAGGCGCCAGGTCAAGAAGAGACGCTATATTTATTGATAAAGTAAAAGTTTACAATGACTCATTGGGTTTCTGCCTCTTCAGTGAAAATTCATGGAAAGGCCTAAAGAAAAGTAATAAAAGGGGATTTGTACAAATCTATTTGCTCATTCATAAGAATTTTACTTTCATTCACTGCTTTCTGAATTTTAGACATTTATAAACCAAATTTTAATCCATTTTACAAATGTATAAGGCGTTTAAATTTTAAATTGTCTATGCTTATAATGTGGTTGTTGTTCCAGGTAACGAGGGTAAAATTCTGATGAATGAGCAAATAGATATACAAATCTCCTTTCATTACACTTCCTTAATCCTTTTAAATCTTTCTCCGAATTTTACCGTCATTGTAACAGACTTGTATATATAGTCTATAAACTAAATATAGAAAATATTTTAGTCATTAAATACGAATGAAAATTGTTTAAATGATTTTTTATTTATACCTACAAATAAATAATTATCTTACAGCAGATTCAAAATCAACTCATTTTGATGGAGATAATTCAGTTTCTTTTTTTGTCAACAGATGACGCCACTTTCCACTCAGTAAGAGTACTAAGTGGCGGGGCGAAACAAACCCTTCCATAGGCTGCCCACTCCTGCGAAGGGGTCAGCCGGATTGTGGAGGACGGGGATCGACGGGCCGGGCCCGGATCCCATGATAAATATTTTCAAGGGGGATTCGAACCCGGGTCCTCCAGAGTGGAAAGCCGAAGCGTTTCCACGCGGCCAATCCGGCTGAAACTGAATTATTTAATAAAATAATTCAGTTTCAGCATTGTTATCTTTAAATGAAAAAATGAGGGGAGCGAAAGTTTGACCCTTGCCACAGGTGCTGCATACCCTACTTACGACACTGCTGGTGACAGAGCATTCAATTCATATGCAGATGTGGCTATGTGGTTGTCATTTAAACTGGTTAATGATGTTGAAGCAATCTTGAATATCAGTTTTAATTTTCTGCAGTAAATAAGCACATATTACTTAATATCATTGGTTAAATTATCAAAATTGACAGAGTTTATAATGTTTTTACTTTTATTTTGAAACAAAACAAATCCTACATTTTTATATTTGTACTACCTTTCTTGGTGATTTTGTTGTAATAATATGTTTTAGTATTCTCCTTTGTTTTTCTGTTTAAACTAGTCTTTCAAGATAATTAAACAGTTCAGTTCAAGATAATTAAGCAGTTGGCACTGCAACAGTTTTCAAATTTAATCTACCAGAGCCTAACCGTGTTTCGTAGCACTCCTTCCTAAAATGATCACTGCACAAAAAGCTGTTTCTTGTTGGTTTTTATTTTTCCTATCTGGTCGCAGCTATCCATTTTATCAAAATTTCAGATCTACTAAAAGAATATCTAAATGTTGAAAGAAAGATCAAATAGGTCATACTTAAGGTAAATAGAATTATTTCAAATTTTATAAAAAAAAAAGTAAACAAGACACTGGAAATCTCAAGATATTTTTTAATTCTGAGAATTTCTATTATCTCTATTTTTAATTCTGAGAATTTCTTTAGATACACTATTTCTGTATTGTTTAAACTTCAAAATGTATTACTTACCTGTGAAAATGAATATCTGCATTATTTTTATCGTAATGGTTTGTGCATCTATCGCTGAACACGAAATAATCATGGTTTCTAACATTCCTTCAGCTTACTATATAGCACGCTTGCCCTACAAGCCAGACTAAACTAGTCGCAAAGCTGGCCTCATTTTTCAAGCGATCAAAGATAGGAAGTGCTATCAGTTATAGTTAGAGCTCAATGATGGAGATTGATGAGAAAGAGAAAAGATCATGTGACCTAACGAATAAGGCATCTGACGTCGAATCAAAAGATTGCAAGTTCAAATCCTGTCGCGGACAGATATTTTCCCCTTCCCTTTCAGACTTCTCTATTTGAAATTAAAAACCATGTTAAAAACACTCGATATTTTTCCTCATCCAAAACAAGAACTATACTTTTAATAATACATTGAATTCTATATAATATTTCTTAAACTGAAAATAATTATTCAATATTTATTCAATCTATGACATATTTCTGAGAAACAAATCGTAAAGTCCCGGAACACAAATTAGTAACTAAATTTATCATTAGCTCATATGAATGATAATTCCATATACAGTACTGTATTTTATGACTAGTATAAATGGACTTTCTAAATTTTCCGTCATCGTAAAGAATCATTCCCATGGTCATCTCTAAGTTACAAATTAGTTCAGAAGTTATTAACGGAGATGCAAAAATGGACAATATGTTGATTTCGTAGAATGGCCGCGTGGAAATTATTCGACTGAATTGCAACTTGAATTCGTGATAGATTTCAACATTAAGAACAGAATCTAATTTTTTTTTGTCAACAGATGACGCCAATTTTCATTTAATTAGAATACAAACTGATGGAGCGAAACAAGCCCTTCCACAGGCTGCCCACCCCTGCGGAGGGGTCCTGGGCGAAACAAGCCCTTCCACAGGCTGCCCACCCCTGCGGAGGGGTCTTTCTGGTAGAATACTATGTGGTGAGCGAAACAAGCCCTTCCACAGGCTGCCCACCCCTGCGGAGAGGTCAGCAGATATTGTGGAGGGCAAGGATCGATGGGCCGGGCCCGGACCCCATGATAAATATTTTAAGGTATATATTTTCGGTTTTCCACTCTGGAGGACTCGGGTCCTCCAGAGTGGAAAACCGAAGCGTTTCCACGCGGCCAATCCGGCCGATAAATCGAATCTTCTTTCCCATTTCTCCGATTGTTTTTATATAGAAATTGCAACCGTCCTATCTATTGCTATTCTTCATCTTCTGACTGACCACTTTTTCCTCTTTTCTATATTATTTTACTCTGCTTTCCAACTGGAGATTACTAAGTGACAAGGCGTTTAAGTGTCATCAGAGGCTACCTACATCCGTAATCGCCTTTTTTTTTGGTAAATTGTAGACGACGGGGATCAATGAGTAGGGCTCAGATCTCATGATAATTATTTTCAGAGAATGGAACCAAGAATCGAATCTGAGTCCTCCAGAATAGAAAGCTGAAGCATTTCTATGCGGCAAGCCGGCTTTTTGTAATGGAAGTTAACCGTCAGGCAAAGAATATAGTTCAATGAGCCTTGGCCCTTTTATTTCCTGAAAAATCTAAGATGTGAGACCTGGAAATAGAATTCGAATCCGTAAGCAAATGCTTAACCAGGAAGACAGGTCGGTCAGATTGGCCGCCCGAAAATGCTTTGGCTTTCCTTTCTGGAGGACCGGAGTTCGATTCTCGGATCCCACTCTTGAAAATGTTTATCATAGGATCTGGGCCTATTACATTGATTCCCATCTTTCACAATCGGGTTGATCCCTCTGTAAGGCTGGGCTGCCTTTGGAAGGGCAGCCCAGCGTTTCCTTTTTTGAAGCTTTCACTCGTCACTTATATTCTTATAGAATGGAAAGTGAAGTTAGAAAAATGAAATGAATCGGGGAGGGGACAACCAGCCGACTTCTGACCGATGAGTATAGCACAATGAATTCGAATAGGCCGCCGAGTGGTAACGCGTTGGCGTGCCACACTGGAGGACCCGGGTTCGCGTCCCGGATTTTTTCGGGGTACTGGGCCCTGCCCGATGATCCCCGTCCTTCACCATCCGGCCTCTTCCACGGGTGTGGGTGCAGCCCGTGGTTGGAACTGGCCCCGTCCCCTTACACGGGTGTGGGTGCAGCCCGTGGTTGGAACTGGCCCCGCCCCCTTAGTTAATCTTCCTGATTGGAAAGGGGCCATAAAATATGCAAAAAATAGGCTATTTCGGACGGCCGGATTGGCCGCGTGGAAATGCTTTTTGATTTGAAAGGGAGGCGTAAAATATGCAAAAAAAATGAATTCGAATAACTCGATGCATTCTGATTAAATTTGATCAATAGATTCAGAATTAAAATAGTAAGAAAATAAATTTTTCTATTTTTAATATTAAATAATTATTGTAAGTATTTCGTATTAACTTATATTCAGTAATTTTAAATTTTATTTAAGTCATTTTTCATTTTTTACGCATCGTGGTGCTGGTAGGATCAATCGAAAAATTTTTGTCGGTGAATTGGCAGTTTTGAGCTTTCGAAAAACGAAGATGATGTCGATAGTTTCACAAGAAAATATCCCTTATGAAAGTGTTAAACAAAATCGTTTTTCTCCATATGATAATAACGGAGGGTAAGTAATATTTGTTGTTTTAAATAGGCAAATGAAGATTAATACGAAGCATAAACAAAGTTAAAATGTGCAAATTCAATTAATTTAAAATCACTTTCTGAAATTTCATCGGATTCTAATATTTATTGTTTGTAAGCGCAAAATATATATATCAAATTTCATCGTAGCTATGTATTTATAATTTTACCTTTGTATTTTCTCAGTATGTGATTTAGATTCAAGTTCTTGTCGGTAAGATTCTCGCACACCTACCCTTTGCATTAATAATGTTTGATTATCTTATTTCTTTTGAAAGGAATAAGCAGGGTAAATAATCTCCATTCTAAACCAATTTCAGAGATAATATTCGTCATTTACCCAATTTGGAGACAGAGTAATGATCAATACATCATATTAATCGTCATTTAGATATTTTGGTATACCGATATTTTTGTCTTAAAAAATGTGATGCATTTAACTAAGTAAATTCCAGTTACAGATTAATCTCTTTATATCTTCACGCTAAAATACTTAATTTTCCCCAATCCAATTCAACTGATTGATGCTCTTCTGCTTATTGGATGTTTTTTAAATTTTATATATATATCTAATTTTTAATTGTTTGTCAATTTTAAATCAGTGAGGATGATCAAGTTTTGATCTGTGCAAAATAGAATTGTGAATTAAAATTGCTGATATTTCAGCAGAAAAAATCAAATTGCATATAACTCTTATCATGTCAAATATCACAATGAAAATTAATATTACAATAATTCTCATCAACCATAGTTTTGAAATAATGCAGCGTTGTTTATACAATACCACAATTTTTCTGCACTGAAATGATTCAGTTTGGTCTTTTTAGGAGAAAGAAGACCATAGCATGTGTACTTAAATGGGATCATTGATCAAATGATCAGTATATCATTGAGAGGATAATGAATGATCTTATCAACATTCAAACTCTATTATTCGATAAATATTTTTCTGCTGCTTTTATATTTAATATTATATTTTTGACTTTCATTTTTCTTATATATTTTGGATTTTTTTATAACATTTATTATGACTTCTAAATGTTAAAAATTGCTACAAGTGAATATGAAAAGAATAATAAAAATTGACATTGGATGAAATAGGCTTGATACACTCACTTATGGAAGCAAAATATCATCAATATGCTTTTAATTGTGAATGAATGATCCATTAGAGCAGTGGTTCTTAACTGGTATTCCCCGGAACACTGATGATGTGCAAAGATATCAGATACAGATATTTGAAGACGGCAGCAGGAACCACAAGGGTTCATATGTTGTGTTTGTGAGAAAGATTTCATTTCGTAAAGATTCTTGTGCAAGAAGATGGAATTCTCTGCAACTTTAAATATCATTTTTTACCATGCAGAAACAAATAATGTACATCATAAATATATTTCTTCTGTAAATTTCAGTTGCTATGTTTATAAATATATATCTTTTGTAGATTTCAATTACTATGTTATTATTTTCTCACCATTCTAATTTTTGGAATTGCATTTACTAGTCACAGAATTTATTGATTACATCACCATTGTCAATATGAGTGGTCATAAGTCAAAGACTACCTATATTTAAAGAAATTTAAACAAGTTGTAATAAATAAAAAACATGTAGAAACATAATTGCATGATTAGGAAGATATCAGAATGTTGTTGTTGTTAAAAGTTTCGAAAGTATTGTATGAGTTGAAGATGGCATGTGATTGCCGAAAACGTTACTCGAATTAAAAATCTTTTCAAAACTTTTTAGGACTGCTTCTTAGTGATTTGGAGTTTTTAATGATTATATTCCAAAAAAAGCAGTATCAGTAAAGTTTTTATGATATCAGACTTATTATCATAAAAGAAATTTTAGGTAATACGTTTTCACTAGTCATATTGAGTTTTAACTAGAGAAGTTTTAGTGAAAACTAGAAGTTTCTAAACAAATGTAATGAATTCTAGTATTGACTAGTTAATACTAGTATTCACAAAATCACTTTGTTCCAACTAGGCAAATCAGGTTTTAATTCATTTTGGGTTTTGACAGTAACATGTATATATATAATTAGATCTGTGGTTGTTACATGAATAAATCATATTTAGATCATAAAATTGAAAATGTATAATTTTTAAAGATCAGTAACTAAAACAAAGTAATTTTAAATAATTAAAAAGCATAATTATAATGGAAAAGAATATAGATTATTTTTTAAAAATTTGAAACAGCATAGAACACACAATGTTTTCAGAGAATGGTTATAGAATAAGTTTTATTTATATTGACATAACATGAATTATTTGTTTATAGAGTAATCATTAATCCTGTTTTATCAGTTAGTGCTTTGGATTTGGAATTTTATATTAATAAATATTTTCTATGCATTATTTCTTTTGTTAATATGGAGTTCATAGCTGATGCTTTTTCCTCCAAATACAATTATTGATGCCTAATTTTCAGGAGAATTAACAGATAGTTTATCAACTGTTTTACTTAATATTAAATTTTAAAAATTGTAACTTGCAATTGCAATTGTAAGATGTCTATGCATTGTGACTGCATTTTGGCCGATGTCAAAATGGTACCTAAATACATATTGCATCACAATAATTTAATCATTATTTTAAAAGAAAATGTTTTCACAATAAATATTTAATATTTGTTCAGACAAAACAATTCTTGAGGATTAACGCTTTCAACCATTCTCTATGCAAGTATGAACTGCAGCATTCTCTCTTACCATTTGATGTTTTTTGTTTTTAATTTTCTAATTATTTCTGCTGGATTTCAAAATTTTATTAATTTTATAGTAAAACTAATTTCAATTTACAAATTGCCATATGCTAAACTCATAAACTAATTTTAAATTTCTATTCATTTTTATATTATTTAATAAATTTCATTTAATATTTATTTATTTTAATATAAATGGATATACTTTTATCAATGTTTAGAAATGTTGTTGCAGTAGCTGGAAAAGATTTTGTAGTCATTGCTTCTGATATGAGATTGTCATCAGGATATTCAATTCTCAGTCGAAATCAATCTAAGCTATTCAAAGCGTAAGTTACACTATACAAATTGTTAATATTTTATTGATATTTCACATCTTTAAACTTTTTATAATTAGGTCCAATAATGCTGTTTTGGGAAGTTGTGGATGTTGGGCAGATGTCTTAACATTTCGTAAATATCTGGAAGCAAAAACTAGGGTAATAAATTATTTGTCATAAATTTAAAGCAAAATACATTTCAGTTAAATATATGCTTATCAGTTTTATTTAAAATATATTTTCAAATGATTAATATTTTCATATCATTTGAGATTAATGCTATTCAAGTATTGTATACTATTTATCATTTATTTGATTGTCTTTGTGTAATATTAAGTTAAAATTGTATTTAACTTTACATTGAACAGTTATTATATTAAGTTAAAAACATTAACTTTATTAAAAACATCATATTTTATTATTGCATTAGTATTGTTAATGTTGTATGTTGATATATATGATAAGATTTGTATTAATATAATTGGTCCTCATTTAATGTCAATCAGTTAACATTGTTTTGCTATTACATTGCTAGCAAAAGCTAAATTAATTAATTAAAAATTTAAAGATTTTATAGAACAAAATGGAATAAAAGCCCTATTTTCTTACATTTCCTTTATAATAAAAAGAAAATGAGTTGAAATCTACAGTAGCTATAGAAAACAACCCATATTTTATATGAGCATTAATTCAAATATACAATATTGCCTATATATAATATATTTTAATGAAACTATATAGCATATAGGACATTCTTCCAGATTGACCAGATGGAGATGCTTCAGCTTTCCAATCAGAGGAACATCCCAGAATCATATTAGGAACTCAACACTTGTTAAATTTGATAGATCCATGCTTGGCTTGTCAAACATCATTCTATACAGAATATTCATGACCTGTGATAGAGCCTGGAATTCCACATTAATTTAGTGATTAATGAATGATAGCAAACTGGCATTAAAAATTAATCATGGACATAACACCTGTGAATTCTAAACTATCTTTTATCAGAAAATAATTTTATTTACCTGTAAGGCATGATATATAATTGCTTTATTTTTCAAAATTTTACAATTAAATCATACTTTTGTTTCCTTTCATTCCATTAATGAATAATATAGTAATGTTTAGATGAAAAAAGTTACTAAATATTCTCTCTTCTAATACCAGAATCTAAGAACATAATCCTGACTTGGAACACTTGATCAATCGAGATTTTGGTTTGAGTTAATTGCAATTTTCAGGAACCTAACTAGATATTAAATGAAGTTCCACTGTGCATTATCATTTTAATTTGCAGCATATAATCCATAAGAATAGATATCAGTTAGATCTTTAAAATATTATACCAATGGTGGCCAAATTGCAGTTTGCAAGCCACATGCAGCTCTTTGGTACTTTCAATGTGGCTCCACAGCATGAAAGTCAATAGTTAATATGGAGCAAATACCTACTTAATTTTTAAAAATTATTTTGTAATTTGTTTATTTATTGTAAAATATAGTATGCATCTAAATGAAATAAATGCATGAAAAATATATAATAAATAATTTTGAAACTATTGTTAAGATTAACCGAAAAACAGATGTGCCTCTCATTGACCCAAAAAGAAACTGATTGCAGCTCTCAAGTATCTGAGATTCTCCTATATAGTTCTTAATGATATGAAGCTTGGCCACCCCTTTATTATACATACAATGCAGTATTATTAAAATTTTTAGTCATCAGATACCAATTTCCAATCTGTTGTTTACTAAGTGGCTGGATAAAAGTGGACAAAAACTAGATAAGTGGCTGGATTATCAGTTTCAGCTGAGTAATCAGCCTGTTTTATCCTGCAAATTGTAAATGATGCAGCTTGATAGATTGGCTAGATTAAGACTTCTCCCATATAAAGTTTCAAGAGGGTAGAATACAGATTAGAAACTAGGTGTCCTGGGGTGGAAAGTTAATATGCTGTCTGTCTAGATAACTATAATATAGTGTTTTGGATAATAGTGTGTCATATTGTGCTGTTTTGTTTTGTTTTTTTTTTTGGTATGAAAAATATAACTGATAATTATTAAAAACAAATATAAATTCCAATATTTCATTGCCATTATAAAAACAAAATTTGCAAGGAAAAAAATACATATTTGTTAAATATTGACACAGAGAATTTTGATTTAAGTTCAATGTGTGTAAGATAAATGTTGAAAAAAGGAAATTCATGTTTGTGAACTATTATCATTAATTGAAATTGCTTAAGATAAGTGGCAAGTATATTCTACAATTGTTCATGTAAAATAAATAACTATTGTCATTATTTTTAATTAAATTCTATAAAAATTTGGTAAAATGTTTGTTATAATTGTATAGTTTTAATTGTACAAAATAATAGTTTGTAGTGTAATTGTACAAAATAATAGTTTGAAGAGTTTAAATACATATTAAATTACAATCCTAAGATGCCCTAAACCTCCTGGGATGATTTTGATCTAGGCTATTCTATGCTACCTGCAGAGTCATGAAAAATCACTCTGCAAAATTTGGTTCTGATAGATTTGGTGCATTTTATATATATCAGTTAGGCTTAATGATTTTCTATAATTTTGTGTCATGGAATAAAGTAGAAAATGCATATAGGTGTTTTTTAAATTATTTGTTGAATATAATCTATAAGTCTGATGTCCACATAGAAAAAAGCAATTGCTTACTATTTTGGAAGAATATTCTGAACCCCATATCTGCAGTTTTTGAAAAAGGTCTTGGACCCAATTCATTGGACCTTACCCTTCAATCTTCTAAGTGATGGCCAGCCTGTGGCCACTGCCAAAAATATCTCATATGATTTGGCTGCATAATTAAAAGAAATCTAACTTTATGAATAATCTTGTACCAATAAATATTGCAATAATAATAATTCTCTTCATATGTAAAGGAATGCTGACATACATAAGCTTTCTTCTAGCACTCACAAAACTTGTTTCAGAACTTATAACAATGATATTGAATAGAAATTTAATACCAACTAGACTTTGTTTTTTTTTTTGTATTTGCCACATTATAAAAAAGATTCATATCATCATCAAATTGTATCTTAATGAAATTTTTCAAATTATTTCATCTATATCAGCTACAGTTGCAGTATATTATATTTTATATATGTTGGTGTTATAAATATATATGAGGTGCGTTCAAGTTTTAAGGTCTCCAAATTTTTTTCTCTGCAGTGAGAGTAAGTAGAAAGATCAGGATGCTTTTAAAATTTGCGAGAAATATTTCGTCTTTAGTAACATAGATGGCAGCACTATACTGTGAACTGCGTGAATACCATGAATGTTGCCACGAACGATGTTTCATATACTTAAAATGGCAAAGTTTAGTTTACAAGATCAATGTGTAATCATTCGTTTTTTCCACTTGCGGGGTGAAACACCCATCGAAATTCATCGCCAATTGAGCGAGACATGATGAAGGCATCATGAATGTTAAAAATGTGCATTCATGGGTGCGAAAGTTTAAAGAAGGTCGAGAATCATGTGAAAATGAACCGAAGCAGCCTCGACCACGAACCAGCCGGACGGAAACCGTGATTGCTCGTGTGGAACAAGTTGTTATGGAAGACCATCGTTTAGGTGTGCATGATATTGCCTCTAAACTTGGCATTTCCATAGGGTCTGTGGAGTCCATTTTGCATGATGAGCTGAAAATGCGGAAAGTTTCTTCAAGATGGGTCCCACGAATGCTGACCAACAAACACAAGTCTGTGCGGGTGGCAATTTGTCAGCGGATATCGACACGTGATGCAGCCATGAATGGTGCTTTCTTTTCATCAGTTGTGACAATGGATGAGACTACAAATGATTAATCTCAAATGATATGAAAATATTAATGCTATTCAAGTATTGTATAATATTTATCATTTATTTGATTGTCTTTGTGTAATATTAAGTTAAAATTGTATTTAACTTTACATTGAACAGTTATTATATTAAGTTAAAAACATTAACTTTATTAAAAACATCATATTTTATTATTGCATTAGTATTGTTAATGTTGTATGTTGATATATTTGCTCCTAGCAATTTCTGGCTTTTTCCAACCATGAAGGACGCTCTCTGTGGCCGCTCATTTTCCAACCGAGCTGCTGTTGCTTCAGTGATTTTCCAGTGGGCAAAACATACCCCTAAAGATGTCTCAGCAGCCATGGAATCATGGCGCCAACGTTGTGAAAAATGTGTTCGGCTTCATGGTGATTACGTCGAGAAGTAACAGTAGTGACAACTTTCTGGGTTAAGTATTTTGTGAGAAAAAAAATTGGAGACCTTAGAACTTGAACGCACCTCGTAGCTAACAAAGAATAGAATAAATTTATGCAATTAAATATTAATATATTTCATGGAAATTTGAACAGATATATTCTAAAAAATATACGTTTTTGATAAATAAGATTATTACTTATAATAATAATCTATTTTCAGATGTATAAATTTGAACATAATACAGATATTGATACACCAGCACTAGCACAACTAATAGCTAACATGTTGTATTTCAAGCGATTTTTTCCTTATTATGTTGGTAATATCTTGGCCGGCTTGGATGAGAATGGTAATAATATATTTTATCAGAATAAAATATTAAACTGACAGATTCAGTGACATTATTAACATATAACTTTTATATTAGGTGAAGGGTGTGTATACAGTTATGATCCTGTTGGGCACTGTGAACGTGTGAATTACAGAGCTTGTGGCACATCTAGTGCAATGCTTCAACCTCTACTTGACAATCAGGTGGTTAATTTTTCTATAAAATCATAAATATTGTAATTTAAATATAATGATTAATTTGCATATTTATAGATTGGCCGCAAGAATATAGAAGGAGCTGTTGAAACCAAACCAACTATTGAAGAAGCCGTTACTATCATTAAAGATGCTTTTGTATCAGCTACAGAACGAGATATCAATACTGGTGATGGTATGCACATCATGATTTTAACTGCTGATGGAGTTAAAGAAGAATCATTTCCTTTGCGTTATGATTGAACAATTATTTTTTTTTATATATATGTACAAGTTTATACAATACATCTGTATTAAGAATTTTGTTTATGAATAAACAAAAAAAATTTATTTAAAGCATTTATTTATTTCTTCCTTTTTATTTTTTCAATATCATGTTTACTAATAAATTGAATTCCATCTTTATATTTTCCAATCTGGCAATTTAAGTTTTTGATTGATTTCTTATTTTTCTTTCTTCTAAAATAAACAAGTTAGTCTTTAATACTAAATACTTTATATTATTAAAAATATGCATTCGAGTATACTTACAATTTTTTGCTATTGCGTTTTGATATTGTTCCCATTTTCTGATTCTGTAAGATGTAATACTTTAATAAATTTCAAAATAGAATGTTTAAATGAATGCTTTAATTTTTAACAGATTAGAATTTTTCATATATATTTATATACTAAGATATTTTAAAACTAACCCTTTTTCTCGCTTCTAATTCTTCAAGTTTTCGTTTTTTGGTTTCTTCTATTAATTCTTTATAATTTATATTTTTTCTTTTGGGAGGCTAAAAATTTAATTATATAATATTTAATAAAAGAAATTATAAACAATAATCAAGATATAGTGACTAACTTTTGCTCCTAATTTTATAGCTAAATCTTCTTTGGCACTTTCTGCTTTTTCTTTATCAAATCCTGTTATGCCAAACCTATAAACATCATGACGTGCTTTCTCTAAGTCAATAAGTGGTTTAGGTTCTGTTTCCAAATTTTGCTTCATTTGTTTACCCTAAAAATAAGTTATTATTATTTGATTCTAATTCAAAAAAAAAAAAAATTCAAGAAAAATTAACATTATAGTACTAGTTTTTTATTTTACAAGGTATATGATAGCCATTCTCACTAATGATATTCTTAAGAAATCAAATTTTGATAAATGACAAACTTAATCATATAGTTTATAACTTTTTAAATTTCATTTGAAAACTATTAATGTTGTTATAAAATTGTTATATTTTTATCATCTGCTTTGGTTCCAAGAGTAAACATAATAAAATCTTTGAAAAGTTTTTGTCTTGAAAATATTGTTTTTGTTTATAGATTAATAGATTTATTGAATATCTTTTACAATATCAAAAAAAAAACGACCTTGCTTATATGAGAAGTGAAATTTGTACCTTAATTTTGATTTATAAGCAAATTTTAGCCCACATTTAAAAATAACATTTCAATCCTTATTATGAAGGAATGCACAAAGAACCATACAAGCATATTTTATCTTGAGTTTCTAAAATGCTTATGCAGGCAAGCATATTTGTAATTGGAATTTGCCGTGAAAGTTATGCAGTTTTAGGATGTTCATAAAATCCCTTTACAATTTGAAAAATTCACTAAAAATCCAAATCATGAGATATGTGATTGAAATTTGTTTTTATTGTACTCAGTTTTTATTAAAGTTTGTATTAATGATGTGCAATCGAATCATTGGTTCATTTTTCTTCATGGAAAAAACAATTACTGCAAATGTTTACCTTGACACCACAACTGGCTATGACTGAAATTTGTTTTATTGTACTCAGTTGTTATTAAAGTTTGTACTAATGATGTGCAATCGAATCATTGGTCCATTTTTCTTCATGGAAAAAACAATTACTGCAAATGTTTACCTTGACACCACAACTGGCTGACTTTCAACCAACCATCCTTTACCAGCACAATGGTGCACCATCACAGTGGAGCGTACATGTTTGTGAGTTCCTGGACCAAACATTTCCCGATCGGTGGATTGGACGGGATGGCCCGATCCCATGGCCACCTCGTTCACTTGACAATGCTCCTAGATTTCCTTTTGTGGAGATGTGTTAAAGATATTGTGTATCGAACAAAGGTATGGGACATTCCTGACCTCAAACAAAGGATCACTGATGCCATTGCCACCATTGATGAGGCTATGCTACTATGGACATGGAAGGAAATTGATTGTCGCCTTGATGTGCTTTGTGCAACCTATGGTGCCCATATTGAAGTTTATTAAGTGATGAAAAAACTTCAATATGCTACTATGTGACTAATTTTCATATATTTATCTCTTCATATGTGTTTGTAATAAAATATTGAAATTGTAAAGAGACTATGGACACTCTATATATGAAATATGCTTATATGGATTATATACTAGTAAGTATCTCCTAACATTTGATACCAAACTTTTATTGAATTTTTATGAGACTTTATGGACACTCTATATATGAAATATGCTTATACGGATTATATACTAGTAAGTATCTCCTAACATTTGATACCAAACTTTTATTGAATTTTTAGTATGATATATTCAAAAGCATATTATGCTATTAGTTTTTGTTATAATTATTTTCTCATAAAACATACTATGTAGAAAGTTGAACAATAGAAGATATTGAATCTTCTAAATTTTTAAGAAAACTGTCATATTATAATGTGTTATGATAAATAAGTCAATTATTGAAGTAATGTTTTAACATTTTTGTGAAAAATCAGCAAACATTTTTAAACTGAAAATGAAATATTGATATAATTTTTCTCATTTAAATTATTTTCATGAATGAGAATTCATTTTGTGAAATTTTTTATAAAGACACTTAAGCTAAATCAAGGAAAGAGTAAACATTCCTTGATTTAGCTTAAGTGAGAATCAAGGTAAGACTACATTATAAATGATATACAAATGCAAGATTACCTCTATTTTCTTTGAATTACTTTCAAAAACAATAACTTCAACTTCCTTTCTCTCTGATTTTTCTTTGTTTATAAGCTTATCCATTTTTATTCTTGCTTATACATAATACCTATAATATAAGTTTATGTTAAATATAGATATTTTATATATAATTCACCTAAACTGTGATGATGATATAGATATTTCAGAATTAACATAAATTTGTTAATGTCATACTTAATATATAAATTGTATATATTATATGCAAAAACCATATAATTTTTACTGAATGTTTAATATTTATGAAAAATTAATTTGTGCGCATTCAAAATTATAGAAAAATCTATTGATAAAGTAACAACATGAAATACATATTTTGCTTTTAAAAGATTAAAATGAATTCATCTATACCAGGGCTGCCCAACCAGTCGATCTCAAAAAGCTTTCTAGTCAATCACAAGCTTCCAACCATTTTCTGATCAACTCGCTTGTTAAACCTCCACTTTACATGTGATAAAGGTGGTCTGTGTTCTTGTTGAAACAAGTAAGGTTATCACTAGTGTTTTTGTTCTTTGTGTCTTTTTATCATTTATTAAGTAATAGCAGATCAGATCAATTGGTAGAATATAATAATATATCAAAAACAATATAAGAAGATTATTTCTAGTAAGCAAAAGTTTGTTGGACAAATGCATTTACAAGTTCACATGTCTTTTCTTTCTTTTATTATATTACTCAGGTCCGGACAACAGTATATTGTTGTTCTGTACTAAAAGGGTTAAATTTATTAAAAAATAAACTATTTCAATTATTTAAATTTTTTTTCTTTTAACTATAATTATGAGCATAGAAAAGAAAATTAAAACTTGTAATTATCATGATGAATGGGAACATGATTTCTTTTTTCCATGGTTAATGTAAATGTTCTTGTATAATATGTAATTCAGTTGTTTCCAAAAAAGGAAATATCAAAAGACATTTTCAATTATTATATTACTCAGGTCCGGACAAGAGTATATCGTTGTTCCGTACTAAAAGGGTTAAATTTATTAAAAAATAAACTACTACAATTATTTAAATTTTTTTTCTTTTAACTATAATTATGAGCATAGAAAAGAAAATTAAAACTTATAATTATCATGATGAATGGGAATATGATTTCTTTTTTCCATGGTTAATGTAAATGCTCTTGTATAATATGTAATTCAGTTGTTTCCAAAAAAGGAAATATCAAAAGACATTTTCAAACAATGCTCTTCAATTATGAAAATTAATATCCAAAATACGCAGAGCAAAGTTTATAGATTTAAAATCGAACTTACATTCACAACAAAATATGTTCGTAAAAATTTTAAGATTATCTCTTTCATCATATAATCCAAATTTTGAATCAATTGCAAAATCTATACAATGCAAAATATTGCATTAAAATTTTTATTTATGTACCCATGTATTCGTAGTTATTTTCATGTTTTCAAGAATTGTTTATTTTACTTAATAAATTTTGAATTATATAGATGACATTGCTATTTTTGTACTTTTATTCCCTGGATGTCAGTAGATCGCAATATCGCTCCGGTGAAAAAGTAGCTCACAGTCATAAAAAGATTGGGCAGCCCTGATCTATACAGTACTATTATGAAAATTAATCATTTGATAAATTTTTATTTCAAGTTCTCAAAGCTGATAGTTGTTTCCACTGTATTATTAACTATGTTTAGCATATTATCAAAGGATTAATAAAGAAAATATTAGTCTTTCTGAAATAACAAGTTTTCAAGTTCTCAAAGCTGATAGTTAATAATACAGTGGAAACAACTATGTTTAGCATATTATCAAAGGATTAATAAAGAAAATATTAGTCTTTCTGAAATAACTCTGTATTGCAGACTTATATTATTGTGCAGTTAGGATAAAATTAAAACATTATATACTATATACATAGCATATTTATAAAGCAAGTGGAATGTACAGTAATAACTACCATGTGAATTATACAATATACAGGATGAAGAAAAACTTCATTGTAAAATTTTGTATACTGATAGGGGACCTCAAAACAAGTCGAAAATGTTTAATGAATATATGGTCTAAATGGTACCATTTTTGAGTTATAACCTTTTAAAGCTAGCTAATCACCATCTACTTTACAAAGTGTCGTGTTGCCATTAAGTATCGCATTGTGTTGCTCGCCTTTTTTACTAACCCGGAAGTGAATAGGAAAGTGTTACAATGCGACACGTCTTGGCAACTCGACACGTCGTGACACTTTGTGTACTCCATGGTGATTGGCTAGCTGTAAAGGATTATAACTCGAAAATGGTATCATATATTCATTAGACATTTTCGACTTGTTTCGAGGTTCCCTATCAGTATACAAAATTTTACGACAAAGTTTTTCTTCACCCTGTATATTGTACACATCAACAATATTATTACATGCAATAATATTATGGTAAAATGATCATGTATGATGCAAATTGCATCATATTACAACATGATAACTTATGATAGTACACATTATAATAGTATTTTAACTATTGTTAAACACATATGCAAGGAATTCTACATATTGCTTTATAAAATTGTTATTAAGCTATATATTAAATCATAAAGATAATTTATTAATATATTTTGCATATCAAAATTTCCTTATTTAAAACTGAATATACTAAGTGGGAACTCCTACATACTAAATTATATAAAAAATTATATTATTTTGAATCATCATAAAGTCAAATTTGCATAAGTTATGAAGCACTTGTACTAAAGCAAACTTTCTTTGTGTTTATATTATCTTTATATTAACCAGTTAATATAACTATTCAAATTTCAAAAATCTAAAAATGCTGAACTATGAACTTTTTAACTATTCTCAAAATTTCTACCATTTATCATGATTCTGAGAACTTCTAATATGATATAATTCAACAATACTAAGATTACTAATTTTATAATTTATATAATAATATACATTAGGCATAAAAGCATGCAAAACAATTATAATCAGTAATCATTTTGTAACATTAACATTGTTCTTAAAAATGAACTTTTCATACTTTTGTTAAATTCCATTGTAATAAAATGAAAAGATCTTAAACTTTAATTTGGAAAAATAAATATTAAAAAATACAATTATCAAAAGTTGGCCAAAGTGTTGCTATGAAATTCAACATAATCCAATATCTATATACAATATACTCTTGATTATCCAAGTTACAGATTAACCAGATGCAACCTAGAAATGATATTTAATTATCAATATTTTATCTTAGATGTGATATCTGAAAGATTTTTAAATGATTCAGATTAATTTCTTTATTGAACCTTAAATAATTTGCAATCAAATTCAGAATCAAAATTACAAATATTGTAATAATTCCTTGATGCAAATAAATTTCTTGTTTCCTTTTTTAAAAGAAATACAAATAAATAATAGAACATTTGAATAAATGTATGAATGCAATTTAATATTGAATGTATATTGTCCATAATTCTTATTTTTGAGTATTTTGCAAATTATTCAAGGAATCAGTTATCAGGGGAAATTAACTTTATTATTATTCCAGTTAATTGGAAACCTACTGTATCATAACAAATTTTATAGGCATAGTATTAATCAATTAAATAATCCGAAAACAAGCACTTTTAGCAACGATGAATGAATATTTTAATAAAGCTAAACAAACATTTTTGGCATGTAGCTAAACAAATGTTTTTGGCATCTTCAGATTATAAATAGTACCATTCTATTTATTTAAATTTTTGAATTTTGTTATGATATTTGGTTCCAAGTTGCTATGGTTACAAAAAATAATAATAATAAATAAAAAACAATCACCATTAGATATAAAAAGTATTTATGGAAGAAGCATGGTAAAAAATAAACTAGATTTTATTAGAAGTGGGCAGCAAATTGTTCTCTATAGCATATATCCATGCTGAGAAGAGTTTTTGAGTGTGCTTTTCATTTAAGATGTTTTCAGTTTTCTGCCTTGTAATTATTTCTAGCACTTTGTTGTGGCTTGATTCAATATATTCAATGGTCTAATAATTTTATCTTGGTTCCAGCTATCTGCAGATCATTAGAGTATGCCTCCACTGACAATGCCATTGTAAGTTTTCCATTACAGATATCTCTCTTATATTCGTCTAATCTTTTTGAAAAGATCCATTTGGTTACATAGTACTGATCTTTTGTCTTAACAAATATTTTCATCATCAAAATAATTTAAATAAACTTTTTACCAAACAGTGATAAAAGAAAATTAATTTTCTTTTTTATAATATATAAAATACTGTATAAAGGTAATGCATCAGATCATGTCAGAAACAAATATCATCACAATTGTAACTTATTTTCATCAACTGTACATTATTTGCAAAATATATAAGCAAATGTCTTTTTTTATACTATTAGAAATATACATAAATTTATATTGTATTATAAAATTAGTGGAGTCTATTTTGGCATTCTAATAGTAAATAAATTGACTATGTCCACAAGATTGAAGTGAATTCATTCTTATAGTATTGTCATGAAAAATTAACTGTTTGGCTGATAAATTTTTATTTTTGACAAATGATAATCAATTTTTCATAAAATTACTATATCCACAAGATCCACTAAGTTACAGTTTTTTAAATATTTTTCAAGTTTAATTTTTTAAATCTTGAAATGTCAAGATTTTTTTTTGCAAAAATTGAAGAGCCTCCCATACAATATAAGTTTACTAATAATTCTACCAACAAAATGATAAGTCATTTATGAACAATTTGCAAAATTCTTCTTTTAAAAAGTTTAATTTTGGACTCCATTGTATTAAAACTCCAAAAATAACATTTGAAAACATCACCAAAAGCCACTTAATAATTGGGTGCATTTCTTTATTGGACAGTTTTCTCACTGATTAGACTGATGGCGGCAGAAGTTGATTATTTCTTCTTGAAAATGACATTAACGTGTTCTGTTTTTCTTGTGATTGAGTCAAACCTATCTATCCTTCCAATCACAGAAAAATGAAATGTGTCAGTGTCATTCTTGAGAAGTAATAAACAACTTCCGCTACTATCAGTCTAATCAGTGAGAAAACTGTCCAATAAAGAAATGCACCCATAGAGAACCGTAGTAACTTAGAGATTATTATTATAGCTCATTAACTATTACCTTGTATTAATTAGTGTTTTGGTCTGACATTTAAAATCATTTCTGTTGGGTTTATAACTTACAAATTATGTGAATATTTAAAGCCAATAAGAGAGAAAACACTGAACCTATAAATATCGTAATGGGGCTTTATATGTATATATAAAGAATCTCTTTTAAATAAAATTCATTCATAATATTTTATTTATATTTGCTTGATGCAATAAGATACATAGAAAAATGAAAATATATCTTAGCTCTGTGTATCAAGAGACCTGAATATCCATTCAAAAATGGATTTAAGATTATGGCAACAATCTTGAGAGATTAATAAAACAGAAAAGCCTACCAAAAAACCTAAGGATTATTATAGTTCTACCACTACTATCTAACATTAATCAATGCATTAGTGCATTAGTGTCATTTAGAATACAATGACTTCTTACTGATATAAAATAATTACATAGTTTATGGACTTTTAGCAATCAGGCTTAGTTTTTTCTGGATAAGTAGCATTAAGAGAGAAGGTTTTTAATCAAATATAATTGATTTTTGGTCTATACTCTGTTTGGTTTAGATTTAACATAGGATTTCACAAAATTTATAAATTAATATTCCTCACTTTTTGAAAGGGTTTCACTGTTGGCTAGGTTAGGTTAGGTTAATTAGATTACCCCGCCATATCCTCATGGGATATACTGTATCTGGTGGCGGCCACTTGTAGAGCCCATCACAGGCTGGCCAACACCCGTGATGGGGTCAACTGGATGGTTGAAGGATGGGGTTCAACGGGCCGGGGCCGAACCCCTCCTGAAAAACTGGAGGTGTGGGACCCAGATTTGAACCCGGATCCTCCAGGGTGGTAAGCCAAAGCTTTACCACACGGCCATCTGGCCAACGTTTCACTGTTGGCCTCACTACAACATAGCATTATAGTAATTGAAACAGATTCTGCTTTATGTAGAAGCATTAATTGTTTTACATATGATGAGTTAAGAAAAAATTTATAGAAATGAACTTGATCATGCAGCCCTCTGCATGTTCATTCATTTCATCCAATTCTTCTGTTATATTTCCTCCCTTCTCTCCTCCTCTCCATTTTTACAAGGCTAAATCTCTGAATAGAGTGGTGTTTTTATTCCATTTTGCATTTGTATCAAGATGCTCTACGCAGTTTATAGCCAAACAACTTTCTTTAGAATTCTCTTTAGCTCAAGAAAACTTTTTCAATGCAATTATATACTGAATGCATAATGGGAATGGCTTTTATGCAAGATGATTCAGGATTTGTATCCCTCATCCTATTTTATTGGAGAGTTTATTTCGTAGTTTATGTTTCTTGTACTACCGAAGTAAATAAGTCGTTTGTAACAATAACAATATCCTTTATTATCGAAAGGGTTGCTTGATTGAAATACACGTCTTTTGCTGAACGAGGTCAAGGAAAAAGTGGCTGTCCTCCTAGGACTATGCGCCCCCACACGGAGAAAATGTAGAGACGCTACACACCCCTCCAAGCGACCGAGTGGAGCGCTAAGAGTTCTGCAGCAGACGGGTCGGGAATCTGACTCTGCGGCTGGATTTGGTCGTGATGGTGGTTGGAGCAGTGGCGTCTTGCCGAGCTGGGTGTGTCGTTGGAGAATGTCTCGCCCGAAGGGGTGAGTGTGTCGATGTGTCAGGGTCAGAGTTGAGGATGAACGCCGGCTTGAGTCTGTCGATGGTGATGCGTTTCGTTGCCCCCTTTATCTCCAGGTCAAAATACTTGTCTGAACGGTTCTTCACGGTGTACAGCCCGACATATGCTGGTTGTAGCGCGGAGTGATCGGGGTCGTTTCTAACAAAGACTTGGGTGCAGTCCATCAGATTTTTAGGGATGAATGTCTGTGGTTTTCTGTGTCTACTGGGTTGCCTCGGAGTGATGGCGCGGATCAGTTGCTGTAGCCGTTGTAAGAACTCTGACTGCTCTGTTCTCGAAGTGTTTGCGAGCAGCTCTCCGTTCGCTAGGAAGATACCTTGGGTTCCGCAGTTTGATGACAACGGCGTACCACCCACAAGCCAACGGCCTCATAGAACGGCAACATCGCACCATTAAAGCCGCACTGAGATGCCACCTACTACAACGTCCCACGGTCTGGGTGGAAGCACTCCCACTAGTGTTACTAGGGCTTCGATAGGCCACCAAGGAGGACATAGGCTGTTCATCGGCAGAACTCGTATACGGAGAACCACTCCGCCTCTGTGGGGGCGCATAGTCCTAGGAGGACAGCCACTTTTTCTGGTAAGGGTTTGACTCCATCGGCATTTATTATGTGTCCTAAAAACTGTAATTCTGGCACTCCGAATTTGCACTTGGCTCTATTGATGCAAAGTCCATACTCCTCGAGCCTTTCGAATAGTTTCTTGAGGTGTCGGAGGTGCGTTTCTTGGTTGGGCGATGTGATGAGTATATTGTCCAGATAGCAAAAAACGAAGTCCAATCCCATGAGTGCGGTGTTCATTAGCCTCTGGAAGGTTTGGGCTGTGTTTCTTAGCCCGAAGGTCATGAATGGGAATTCAAACAACCCGAATGGTGTGGATATCGCAGTTTTGGCGATGTCTGCTTCATGCATGGGGATCTGCTGATATGCTCTGATTAAATCAATGTTGGAGAAAATTTTTGCGCCGCATAAGATGTGTAGGCAGTCGGTCAGGAACGGTATAGAGTAACGGTCGGTTGTGGTGACGCTGTTTAACCTCCTGTAGTCCCCGCATGGCCTCCAGTCTCCGGACTTTTTTAATATTAGATGGAGTGGGCTTGCCCAGTTACTTTTTGAAGGTTTGCACAGTCCCTGTTGCATCATATACTCAAACTCTCGCTTTGCCGCTTTTAACTTGTCGGCGGGAAGTCTCCTGGGTCTGCAATGCACCGGCGGACCTTTTGTCTCAATGTGGTGTTCGATGTGATGTTCTTTCACTTTTGTGTTCAGCACGTTCTGTCGGAGTAGACTGGGGAACTGTCGTAGCAGTTCGTCGTATCTGTCCCCTGCGGGTCCTATAGCCGCTGTGCTGTTTGGGTTGTCTGGTCCACGCGTTCTGTTAGTGTGCAGTGAGGTAGTGCCGTCGATCAGGCGGTGGTGTTTGCCGTCTACCAGGAGATGGAAGTGTGCGAGGAAGTCCATGCCTATTATGGGTCGGTTGACATCTGCGATCGTGAATACCCAGTCGTACGCTCGTCTTAGGCCGAAGTTCAACCTCAGTAGTTTCCGCCCGTATGTCGTGATTGTTGTTCCATTGGCGGCGAAGAGTTGAAGTTTGTCTTTGTGTAACTTTTCCTGTGCTGTGGGTGGTATCACGGATATTTCCGCTCCGGTGTCGATAAGGAAACGTGTCGTGGTGTCTCGGTCTCGGATGTACAGGCGACACAGTTCTAGCCCCGGGCTCCCGATCGCCATGGGGAGTCGGGGTGTTAGTTTAACGCTCCTTTTGTTCGGTCCTCCATTGTTTGATAATTACAAGGTTGTAGACACTTTCTTGCTTTGTCCCCGAATTTCCGGTGATAGTAGCATATGGTTTGGTCACGGCTCGTCGATCTGTTTCTTTGGCATTGTTTTTCACGTATATGTGATCTTTCTCTGCGGAGTTCGGCTATTTGAGTTGTCAGTTCGTCCACTTGTCTCTGTAGGACGGCTATTTGGTTGCCTGCTTCTTGTTTGGATGTGCTGGCGATGTTCATCTGGGTTTGGTAGCGGTCGGGTTTCAGTTCCCATATCCGGTCGGCCATGGTGGCTAGTTTGGGGAGGTCGTCTGTGCTTACTGATAAAATGCTCTTCATGTCGACAGGCAGGCGCTGGAACCATAACGTTTTAAGGAAATGTTCCCCAATTTGGTCATCTGCGAGGTTACGCATCTCACAGAGCAGTTGAGACGGTTTGCGATCTCCTAGTTCGAGCTCGGTGAGCAGTTTCTGCATGCGTTGCGTTTCTGAATCGGCGAAAACGGAGATCAGGCGTTCTTTGATGGCGTCATATTTTCTGGACGAGGGAGGCCTGGTCAGGATGTCCGTTACGTGGGCAAGATTTTCGGCCTCAATCGATCCAACGACTATATCATATTTGGTTTGGTCCGCTGTGATGCCGTTGTTCTGAAACTGTGCCTCTATCTGCATGAACCAGATTCGGGGATTAGGTCTCCAGAATGGTGATACCTTCGTGCTTACCCTGGCCACATATTGGCTTCGTTCGTCCCGTAGTGTGGTTATTTCTCCTTGGTCGTTGTTCATGTTATTGGTCGGCTGTATCATGTCCGGGTCACCAGTGTAGTTTATGTTTCTTGTACTACCGAAGTAAATAAGTCGTTTGTAACAATAACAATATCCTTTATTATCGAAAGGGTTGCTTGACCGAAATACACGTCTTTTGCTGAACGAGGTCAAGGAAAAAGTGGCTGTCCTCCTAGGACTATGCGCCCCCACACGGAGAAAATGTAGGGACGCTACAATTTGAACTAATATAGAAAATAGTATTATTAAAACTGAGACCAATGAATCAGCATTATTTTTAAAAATGAAATGAAACCCATAGTTATCCTTGTCAACATCAAGCAAAGGGACACTTTTGATAGAGGTTTGGTAGTGTGGTATCATATAAATGAGCCTATGTCATTCTTATGTATTTGAAGATGCGTTATTCAGCATTATAGGAATGAGATCCTTATAAGCCCTATATAAGTCTTTTTCAGGAAGTAAGCCTCTATTTTGTTTTTGACAAATGACAGATTCTATAACTTTTTGAGAGAGAGACTTTTGAGGATGATTACCTAGTCAAATCTCTATATTTGAATTTGATAGAGCATACTTGATATGCTTTAGGGAGTTAATTTTTGGAGAGACCAACAAACTAATTTAAATCCTGACATTGAACTTCATTGACAATGAATTTCTTCAATGAAATTCATTGTCATCAGAATTTAAGAAACCACCTTATAGTCAACATGATTCATCATCATGAGAATTATTTAGCTGCTATAACCAATGTTGTTTAGATGATATAACCTATTAGTTATTCATTGGATGAATTTCAATATCTCATTTTGGAATAGTCTCACAACTATGAATCATTAAAATGAATATTTTCATCTTTAAATAATGGGTTTATTAATCTTATGATTATGTATATATACCTCAAATTTCATTAAATTCTGTTAAGTGAATTTTTTCCAAAAATGTCTTTCAAATATATTTAATATCAATAATATATCTTGATGATTATAGAATGCATAGCCTGTGATCAAATAAATATCTGATTAGCAAAACTATACAACAATTGTTGAGTAATTGTTTTCATTCATGTTTTCTCATATTTTTTTAAATTGTTTTCAATTTGTCTAATTTTCTCATCCATATCTCAATAATATGTTTAAATTCATTTTCAATTTATAGATATGTGAAATCTAATCAAAAAATAAAAAATAAAATGGAAAACCTTCTATCGCATAAGCATCTTTATGAATAATAATAATAATGTTAATAATAA
Organism: Olivierus martensii; assembly: GCA_000484575.1. NCBI lineage: Eukaryota > Metazoa > Arthropoda > Arachnida > Scorpiones > Buthidae > Olivierus > Olivierus martensii. The sequence goes on from AYEL01091513.1 coordinate 35,666, forward strand.
TAATTTTCAATTAAAAATTTATATCAAAATCAATAATAATGGCAATGCCATTAAGCCAAGTATTCAAATCACTGATTAATTTAGTAACAAAATTCAATCTTTTGCATTCAAAATTCTAGTTACAGATTATTGATCTGATTAGTCATTCAATAAATATATTTCAGAACAAGTTTTATCCATTCTAGAGCCCTTATTTAACTCCTATTTCTCTTATTAACAATATTTTCATAAAATCATCGTTTGCTGTGCACAGAATAATCTAATTTAGAAACAAGATCCTGAAAATCATAATCTATGATCATCCTTTTTCCTTCATCTTCAGCACTCCTAAGATTATGTTAAGATATTCAACAGAATGTATCATAAAATATGAAATGTCAAGCCCAATTAATGAAAAACTTACAGCACAATTTTGATTTAATCTCCTCTTTCCATATATTAAATCATTGAATCATATAGTTTTATGCAATTTGATACATAGCTATCTTTATTATTCCTATAGCTATTAATGATTTATATACAATTACATTTTGACAATCAATTTTTTGACAGATTTGATTCTTTAATCTAATCAGATTAACCAATGATCATCAAATAACAATCTTTAATACCTCTAATATTCCACTATAATTTCAGCAATACTCCTTTGACCCATTAGCCATTCATCTCCTAGTTATCTTTAAAGCAAAAAGATTAATATTTGTTTGAATTTCTGATAAAAGTTAAATTATAGTATTAAACACAATATAAAAGATATAATTTAAAATTTCATCTGCATTAGAAGATGCTGTATCATCCATTTCTGGAAAATTGGTTTTCAAACTATATTTCTATATAAGAATTATATAAAATTTTCAAAATATTTTTTTCATACTGATTTAGGAAAAAACAATAGTGTAAGAATATTGAAACTGTGTTATTTAAAATTGGGTTGTGTGTTAAATCATATTTATGCATATCTCACTTGCATGCTTTTATCATCAGTTTTGCATATTTATTTAGAAATTGAGATGATTACAAAGATTACGATAATGATTTTTTTTAAAAATATCTGAATTAATAAAAAATCAGATTTTTTCATCCTGGATAACAAACACTATCTTTCATTATTAAAAAAAATTTTTTGTACTCAGTTATTTAATTGAAAATCCAAATACAGTGAATAAATTACATTAAATATTATCCATTTCAATTGAATCAAATATTTGGTTTAATTTTTTTTATAGACTATTGATTGGTATATTTGAAATTTTTTCAATATTGATTTCAAAAATGTTATTTTTGTCAAAATTTAAAATTGAAAACAGTGATAATCTTCCATAGATTAGATTTCAAAGTTGATTTAAGTTTAAAAAAAATATTTTCTCCAAAAAGTTAGACACTTCATTTTTAAAAATATAAATCTTTCATACTACTAAAATAATATAATTTCAGCTCACTTGGGCAGGGAAAGAACAATCCGTAATCGATATTAGTTCGAATATAAACTAAAAAACTTTTTGTATTCTGTTCTAAATCCTGAAGATGATTGTGTAGCAACTGAAAACATTTCATTAAAAAGTTTTTAATTATTAATTTTCAATTGCTATTTAAGGCTGTCATTTAAAAGTTCTATGATATAGAAATTTACATACATTTGTGCAATTTCTGCAAATAGCTTTGTTTAAACAAAGCTACTTACAGAAATATCTTAATATAAACTTAAATAATACCATTTTAATCACATCAAATTTGATTTGACTAAGATTGATGTTTTAAAACAACATCATTGCAAATGCTGTCTTTAAAATTTTAAATTTCTTGGGCCCATTGCAGTTTGTGTGTGTGTATATATATATTAGATCGGAAGAGCGGTTCAGCAGGAATGCCGAGACCGATATCGTATGCCGTCTTCTGCTTGAAAAAAAAAAAATAGTTGATACTGTTGGTTTAAATGTTTTTGCGTCAACGTTTCTTCAATAATGGAATATCAGCATTAAATTTCATAGAAAATAAGTCTGGTTCTATAATTAGGTGAACTTAGGCAATCGATTTTTCAATTTCATTTTATTGTACTAATTTAAAAAAATTTCTCTTATTGCTTTATAGCCCAATACTTTAAATGGATATTAAGATGCACCATGCTAAGTGCATTGTAAAACTTAAAAGCAAATGGGACTGTCAAATCCTTCCTGTTTGGAAGATGTAATTAACAATACCCCTTCACCCAAATCAACATACCCATGCATTACTTACAAAGAGAACTTCTTTGTAAGTAATTTAATTATTTCAATGCTCTTAAGTCATCGCTTGCCGAAAAAATAAAGGAAAGACCACCCCAATCTGAAACCAGCCGGTATCCCCATAAAAATTCTACCATTGGGTATAAATACGATGATGCCCGATGGGAGAGGGGAGAATCAACGGACAGGCAAGGAAGGAAACAGACCAGCAGAGAAAAACCGGACCAAGAGAATCAACAAATAGGCAAAGAAGATCTAGATTTGGGGAGAAGATAGACAAGAGAGCAAGGACAGAAGTCAATTTGACTAGATAAGTCTTCCATGGGCCGCAATATGCCGATGTTTTGGCATCTGCCCTTTCCCCTTTTTTGTTTGATACACATTTAAATTTGACTGTCTCATTTCCTTTTATCTCTTTTCTCTGCCTTTGTTCAATAAACTCTTGTTTTGTTTTGTTAATGAAAGCTGTAATGTCAGTTATTCTCCAAATATCTCCCTTCTATTTCTGATCTTCAGACTGCCAAACTCGATCGTCTTCTCATTTAAAGATGATCAGGTTTGGCAGTCTGAAGACCAGAAATAGAAATTTTATTTTTTATTTAGATATAGAACTATATTTAATGTACAAATTTGAATATATTAAACTATTTTTATACATAGCTTTGTTTAGATCCAACTTTAATTTAAGTAGCGTAATAAAGAGGTTACATTAAATTTTTCATGTTTGTCTATAAATAAATAAGAGAAAATTATATTCTGTAAATATCAGGCCATTATTACTACTATAGCTACAATCTTATTGGCTAATAAGAAATACAGTATTCAATAAATTGAGATTTGATAAACTAATAAAGTACATAGTTTCATATATAAATCAAAAATTAAAAAAATATCTATTCCAGATTCTTTACAATAAAAATTATTAAACATTAGCATATTTATCATTAAAGGTGCTTTTATTGTGCAATTTGTATAATCTATATGTTGTGTTTCATAGGATGATGTGTATGTTACTTTCATACTACTAAATGCAATAAATATATTATTAGGAATAAATTAACTTGTGCGTACGTGTGTGTGTGTGTGCGAGCGCGCACACATATAAACTACTGGAAGCTTATTTCTATGAGTGATTACAGCAAGTTCATACAATGTTATGCATCATCAAAACATTTCAATTAGTTTGTAACCAATTTAGTATTTTATTCCATAAATGATGCACTTCTCCAAAAAGTTACTATAAAGTCATAGTGTTCAATATAAAAGCCAAAATCTCCTGCAGATTAAGCTGAAGCAATCATCATTTTCACTATCTATACTTTCATAGACAATGTCCCATGTTAATCAACAGTTTTTGGCAAGGTATTTTATCATCATTTCACAAGAATTCATTTGTTAAACTTGATATATAGATCACAGATTGCCAAATTTACCTAACAGAATTATGATAAAATTAAAGATTTATTTATATAAACTTACTTTTTCATCTACTAATATAGAACATGTAAATCTGTAGGAGTAAACAATAAATGTTTCAAATATAATAAATTTTCTAATATTCTTTATTGAAACAGAGAAGCATCTTATATAAAGATGTTTATCTGTTCTAAATGATAAAATTTATATTTATGGCATTTCAATTCTTTTAATATGCTTCCCTTAAGTAAAGATTAGCTAAGAAGCCAATTGTTAATTTTTGATTCCCTTAGACTGTATATGTTTTATTATGCTATTCTAATTTTATGCACTGGAAGATTGCCAGTTAAATTTTTTACTATTTCATTAGTCTAATTACAGGAATTATGAGTACATTGTCTATTCATCATTCAGATACTAAATCAGTTTGAAATTTACTTTTATCCATAATCTTAAACTTTTGTCTAAATCTTAAGTTTTGCTGCTCATGAAGAAATACAAGTAATCCCAATAAGCACTTTAAAGAAAGGAATAGAATAATTTATCATCATCTATATTTATACATTAAAACAAGCTCTTTGAGCAGGGAAAGAAATAACCACTTCATTTTCAAACTAAACTCCTCAATTATGAGTACATTGTCTATTCATGATACTAAATCAGTTTGAAATTTACTTTTATCCATAATCTTAAACTTTTGTCTAAATCTTAAGTTTTGCTGCTCATGAAGAAATACAAGTAATCCCAATAAGCACTTTAAAGAAAGGAATAGAATAATTTATCATCATCTATATTTATACATTAAAACAAGCTCTTTGAGCAGGGAAAGAAATAACCACTTCATTTTCAAACTAAACTCCTTTATTATAAAGCACTTTCGGTTCTACAAAGCCCTCGTCAGTATGAAATTTCAAACCAGTAGCTTACATTAACAAACTAACAGTTATTTATTTGCAGGAAACATTCTAAAAAAAAAAAGAATTTTATAAAAAATCTGTTATTAAAAAGAAATGGATATGGAAATTACTCCAGTATAATCAAATGTACATATCACTTCTAAAATTTGAATTATTAATATGACATTCATTGAAATAAATCAGTAATTTCTTATATAATTTAAAAAATTTTCTAAATCCTGTTCATTGTTGGAAGAATTAAGGCTATTTAGACAAAATGCCAGACTTATAGTATCAAAACATTGCAATACAATGCAACATGAAGGAAAAACCAGATGATTAGAATGTGATCAGACTGCATTGCATCCAGTTGCATTTCTCTTTAATAAGATTTTATTGAAGGAAAAACCAGATGAAGATTAGAATGTGATCAGACTGCATTGCATCCAGTTGCATTTCTCTTTAATAAGATTTTATTGAAATGCTTGTTCAGCAGAAAATATCAAAGATATATTTAAAATATTTCATCATTCTTGAATCTCAACAAAAATATTTAACAAAATTTAAATGATAAAAAATCAATCAAAACATGCAATGGAAAATTTTATGCAACTGATGAACACCTATGTGATTATTGGAAGTGTAAATCTGATATCTAAATTATCAGAATTATCTGATAATCACAAATTGCCAATCAGAAACATTAGCAAATCCCTATATCCTCTATAAAGTATTTCCATTTTATATTAACTAAGGATATGTGCATTAGTGGCAGCCATGTTTGCTTGTTACAAAAGATTGATCTACAAGTTTCCAATCTTATTTACAAAAGTGTTTGGTAAATTAATATTTTTGAATATATTTAAATATTAACATTTACATTCATCCACATATTTTAATAATATAATCAAGAAGAAATAAGTATTTTTAGAAATAAATATGTTGCTTGTTACAAAAGATTGATCTACAAGTTTCCAATCTTATTTAAATTCTTATTTAATTTGTTTGGTAAATTAATATTTTTGAATATATTTAAATATTAACATTTAAATTCATCCACATATTTTAATAATATAATCAAGAAGAAATAAGTATTTTTAGAAATAAATATAGCACATCCAGCCACTCCCATAGAACATGCTACTAGTCAAAGAGGAGGCAATGGGACTTCTTCATATATTTTTAATCGTATCTGTATAGTATCTATATTTTCAATTATATCTGTATAGTATCTCCATTATATATACAGATATAATATCTTATATCTGTATATATGATATAGTAAATAGCTGCAAAAATATTAATTTATGTGTAGTCATATATCACATTTTTTAAACGAAAATATCAAAAGAATCAAGATGATTTTTGTTAGTAGTAAATCTTGCAGAGTGCATAGCTGGTACAGAGGTGTGACTGAGTTGATGAATCTTACAATCTTGCAAAAAATTTTTTGATTTTTGATTACTCATATATAAGCTGACTCCCTTCTTCTAGGAAAAAATCCTCTTATACATAAATATATGCAATAAGTTCATTGGAAAGAATATAAGTCCTTTAGCAAAAGGAAATGTCCTTAATTAAAGTTAAAAATCCAACAGAATATAACAGTAAAGTTTTTGGTTAACAAGCAGCCATCATCAGCAAGTCATTCATCAATTGACTTAAATGCATTTTATGTGATAAAGAATATATGATTTTAAAATTAAGAATCAAGATTGTGACATATCTTTGGGAAGATTATCATTAATTATATTGGTTACTTTTCTCCTTTTTAAATTTTTAAAGATTCTGTAGTTTTCACGTTATGAGTATCATAACATAAAAATTGCATCATGCCAATATGTGTATATCATGTTCATAGGATCTTATTGCAAGAGTAGTAGTAGTCCTATCTAAACATATGTCTTGTTTGTGCTCATTTAATCTATCTTTTAAATTTCTACATGTTTTCCTTATATTTTTGGCATAAATTTGTGTAGCAGTTAATGGCAGATATAGAATATATCTACATCATAAATAGTAGTAGTCCTATCTAAACATATGTCTTGTTTGTGCTCATTTAGTCTATCTTTTAAATTTCTAAATGTTTTCCTTGTATTTTTGGCATAAATTTGTGTAGCAGTTAATGGCAGATATAGAATATATCTACATCATAATAATCTTCATTGTTTCTCACATAAGATTAAATATTGTAATAGTAGTAGTAGTACAATAGGGAGGGGATTAAATATTGTAATAGTAGTAGTAGTACAATAGGGAGGGGCTATGTTGGTCGCAGTGCTTGGGCTTTCAGCCCAAGCACTGCGACCAACATAGGTCTATTGTGCACAAATATTGTAATATATCTTCTAAATATTATAGAGTAGCCAACTTTTTATTCTATTTTCTTCTTCAAGGTTAATACCTTGAAGAATTCTTTTTATTCTGTTTCCTTGTTCAAGGTTAATACCTTGAAGAAGGAAATAGAATAAAGAAACAAATCTATTGTATTGGAATGTACAGTGTACAAGACATGAGCACTAATGTGTAATGGGATGAGAAGCTAGTATATCTAATGAGAAAGATCATTTTTACATAGTTTAATATATATGTTATGCACAAACATGTATGAATAACTGCAATTGTGTTCAATCTTGAAAATAAATTCATACATGTGTTTTCATTGTAGAATGATTTCAATGAGTTAACATTCTTTTGAAAAATGCTTTAAAAGTAGATTTCTTATTAATAACTGGGTTATACAAATATGCAAGAATTCTGATCAGGGCATGGATAGACAGCCAATGAATAATCAGAAGTGGAGAGATCAATTTCATTTTCAAGAAATGTGCATATCTTGTATTAACTTGATCTGATGAGAAAGACAAGCCAAGAGACTTGTCCTCTAAAGACTCCATTAAGTTGTTTCCACATGTTCATGGAGCACATGATGGAAACAACTTATTGGAGTCTTTGCAATCTATACAGATATCATCTGCATATCTCCAGAAAAATTTGATGAAGCTAGTAAACTGTGGTAGTACCTGTTCCTCTTTATATCTAAGCACTATTTCTGTCATGATCCTCATTAGGGGATTCCTGATGGATACTCCTTTGGTCTGCTGATAAAAATTCTTGCTAAATATAGAAAAAGAATCATAACATGAAGCGGAACATGTGTCTTTCATAGAGTAGTTATGGTAGAAAGCCAACACATGTAAGAAGAAGCAATACAGCATATAAGGAGACTGGGGATAAGTATAGATGACTATAATCTAAAACTATTATTGTTTCATCAGGTAGTAAGCCAATATCCATAAGTGCTCTAAGAAATCTTCAACTGAATCAATCAAGTACCTTGTAATTTCTCTAAGAATCAGGTTTCTACTGTTTTCTCTAAAAGATAAATCAGAGAATGAGATGTACTCACAATGAATTTAAGCATCAGTGAGTACTTATGTTTTTTGCATATGCAAACAAGTTCAGACAGACTGGATTGTGTACCTTTCTTGTCTTCCATATATGGGGAATTCTTTCTTGATGATGATATTAAGTTTCCTTGCTAATCCATCAGTAAGGTCTTTAGAAAATTGACATGATTTACTGAAAGAGATAATTTAACAACAAATATGTATATTTTGCTTCAAGCAGCAACACAATCTTCTCTTTATCATCTCTCATATCATGTGAGAGAGTGTTTATCAAACCATTTGTAGCTCCATCATAACAGTTCTAGACCAACATGATAGAGAAGAATTTAGATGGGACTTTATACAGAAGACATTATCTAAAAGCTATATGAATTTAAACATACACCATAAGAGACTTAGAGCATGTATTGAAAGGACTTCAAATAGAGATCTTCTGCTAAAAATGACTATTTTCTTTGGATGTTGAAGTTTCACTTTATTGCAATGATTTCCAAACTGGGAGGTGCATACTAATTCAAAGGAAGCCACAAAACGTTTGACAGAAATATATTTTTTTGTAATATAAGATATATGCTATATAATAGATGACACACTTACAAGTGCTTAGTTTATAAAACAGCCACTAGAACTACTAGCAACAATAACCAATAAAAATAATAATGTCAAATTCAAATGTCAGCAAGAGGGCATTGTATCAACTATTATTTGTTATTATAAAAAGAAATTAGTTTAAAAATGATTATCAATTGCATTAATACAATTCAATATGATTGTCAATTGCATTTATTTTTTTCTTTTTTTGTATTAATAAAGTTTTGCCATGAAACGTGTGTATGTATTACTTTTATGAAATAATGAAATAAGGAGGTGCCAAGATTAGATTATGTTTTAAGGGAGGCATAGTAACATAAAGTTTAGAAATTACTGCCTTATTGTATATAAAGATTATCAGAGCAGAATGAGATTTTATATGTGAATATATCTAATATATTTTTTAATTTATAATTCATGCAATTATAAACATGATTTTTTGCTGTTTTATATATATAAATATATTTTTTGTGATTATCATGGATATTTCAATGTTACCTTTGACCTTTATTTATTAAATTTATTCTTAATTTTTAAATCTTGTATTCTTTATCATATAGAATGTTTATGATCTAGAAAGTGAGTTTAAATTGATGAACAACTTGCTGATAATGACTGTTTGTCACCCATAAACATTACTATTATGTTCTGCTGGATTTTTTAAGTTTAATTAAAGATATTTTCCCCTGCTAAAGTGCTTGTATTCTTTCTATTGTCCAAAAAAATTCCACACAAATCGAAAACCAACAACGCTTTAATTTGATATATTTTTACAAATAGTAAATGGAATAGCATTAGTAAATGGAATAGTGAAATGAAATTTATGAGCTTGCTTTAACCATAAATAAGAAAATATATGGTCATAAGTGATATTTTTTGCAAAAATGTAAATTGTTTAATGAATTTTTCATTAGCATTTTATGAAAATTTTACAAAAATTAAGAATTATACATTTGTGTATCTCTGAAACTGCATAAATCAAAACTGCATAAATCAAAAAGTTGGGGACCTACTGTATTGTTACATATGTATACAATATATTTTTGAAAATAATAAGATAAAATAATAATTAATGAAATAAAGTCAATACAGTTTTATTTTCTTATCTTTTCTATTTAATATACATGATGCACTTTATCAAAAAAATATTTTTACTTTTTCTTTATCTTCTATCATAATTTACCTTAATTTATTCAATAACAAAATCAGAAATCCAGAGTTAATATAATAGAGAAACTTCTGTAAGTTTCTCTATTATATATTAACTATTTCTCTATTATATAAGTTTTTCTATTATATTGTGATTCTAATGGAGAGACCATAAATCTCCAGTAATTGTAATAAAATTGAATAAGATTTCATTTAAATTGTAAAAAATGGCTTTATGAAGTATATAGAAATAATACTTAATTATTTCTATATATTTCATAATTTCATTATTTAATAATTCAACATTATTTGAATTATTAAATAATGACAGGCTTATGAATATGATTCAAAAAGTAAAGATTGGATCTTAAATTAATTTTGGTATATGTTTAAAAATGTTTATGATCTAGAAAGTGAAATTATGAATATGATTCAAAAAGTAAAGATTGGATCTTAAATTAATTTTGGTATATGTTTGTGAGATAATTGCTACACTCTTTGTAAATAAAGTTTAAAAAAATTAAGTCTAAAAAAATGCACATTTTTATTTACTTCTTTGAAATTCAACAAACTACAGCACTCATTAGCAGTTTTAAGTTATAAATATATTTTATTAATAAAATACATTTATAACTTAAAACTGCTAATGAGTGGTGTAGTTTGTTGAATTTTGAAGTAATTTGATTATAAGAAGAGTTAGTTAAATAAATTCTTGGAATTTTAAGGTAAGGCTTATGTAATATTATCAATGACTTTGAGGATAATTTAATTATATAATCAGATAAATCAAGTATAATCATTATTTTTTCCTGATTCTAATTAAAGTATAGTTTTTAAATTTATTTTTGTATTATTTTAAATATTTAAAATAATGTGTGTAGTGGTTTTAGCTTATAAATTTAATTATTTATTGAAAAATTAATTAAACACTTTATTTATATATTTAACTAACTATTTTTATTATTATTAATGAATAAACATAAAATTTTATGAACAATTTAAGATATATTGAAATTAAAAATAAACTTAAATTAAAATGATTAGAATAAATTAATTTTTTTTATAGTGAATTAATCAATTTATTTCACAAAACAATGGAAGAAACTGGTGCCGATTTTACAAATTGTTTTAGAAATTTAAATAAATGTATATTACCAGGATTACCAAATTATGAAGAAAATCTTTCAATTTTTAAACAAATTATTTTAGAACAATGTTGTTCTTTAGAAGCATTAATTGAAAGCTGTCAATCTGGTATGGATGCTAGGTAATAGCAAATTAATTTTATAATTTTAAATATAGTTTATTCAATATGATTTGAATAATTAATAAAAATTCATTTATTATTTTTCATTCATTTAAAAAAAATAGTATTAATTTTTCTATAGTAATAAGTATTGAATCTGTTTATGATTCACAATTGGAAAATTAGGTTTAACTGATAGAATTTGGCTTATGACATTATCAAAAAAATTGTAATATGAAAATGTAAAGATAAAGGTTCCTATATGAAAAAGTAACTTATAGTATATTTTAGAAATTGCAAAACTAAAACTGAATTACTAAAGATAGAATTAATTCAGTTTTATTATTCAGACATAATTTACACATCTCTTCTCAGCATTTACAGAAACATCACATGAACATGATATCCTGACAAAAATATAATAGTTAATTAAAGAAACTACTTGCTTACTATCTTAAATAAGTAAATAAAACCCAGCACTAAATAGCAAGTATGAATTTTTAATTGGTATAACGTTTTCAAGCCATATTAGGCTCCTCTTCAGTACCATACATTAAGCTAATACAGTTTAAACAGAACATTCCAGAATAAATAACAGATATTTAAATAGAATGCTTTGGGTTCTAGAACAATAACATAAAAAATTTTAAAATTTACTATGATGTATAATTACATGGATATAACATAAATAATATAAAAATAACATTAATAACATAAAAAAAATATAATAATTTCAAATTTTAAAAATGCTTAATAAATATAACAACTCAATTACTTATTTCTTCTACATATGTATTTTGAAAAGGATAATGGGCTATACTTCTAAGTTTAACCATTTGAAGAATATTATACTATAAGGTTTACCTACACTGCTTCTTATGAATTCAATCCTTTCTTATGAATCTTTCCCTTTTGTCTAACTTTTTACCGATTTGAAACATATTTTTCCATAATACTTTTTTGGCACACCAAATATTTTGGAATTTACAATTTGGCCCATCTAGGCAAAAATTTGGGAACCCCTGCTATAAGGTTTGATTAAATAAGGTTTGTATTAATTACATTGTTTATATTTTGAGAAAACCTGGAGTATCAGAGAAACCTAGCCAAAATGATACCACAGTGAACTCTGTTTAGCACTCAGGGCAAGAGATTACTTATCATGAAATAGCGATCATCCTCCATTTAGGAAATTTTACTCATTTTTTGCATCAACTTTTTAAATATGTGAGTATCTCAAAAATTCTGAAAGACTGTGCCAGGCCACAAACCTTGATTGCCCCACCTTCTCTAAGGCTTTTCTGTTTATTAATATAGAGTGGGCCATAAGTTTCCATACAGATGGTTTTAGCATTTTATTTTTTATATTTTAGATATCCTAAAAATATAGGCATTAAGAAATTGAATGAGGATGCAAACATTTCAACCAAGATTTTGTTTACTGATGAAGCAAATTTTTATGTCAATGGAGAGGTTAATCATCAAAATGTACATTATTGGATTAATGCTAACCCTCACTGGATAAGTCCCATGAAGACGAGTCACATATTGAAATGTATTTTCAAAACAATGGCAGTCATGTAGAACATATTATATAAAAAAAATGGTTTTTCATTTAAAAAATGTGCATTTTTCCTATGTGCGGAAACTTATGGCTCACCCTGTATTTACTGTTATAGCTATTATTACAGATGATCAATGAAAATTAAATTAAAAAGTTTATTTCGGGAATTCTCGCGAATATGATTTCCCGTTCTTGATTCCTGAAGATTCCAAAATGTCGGGAATTTGGAAACACTAATTTCAATATAATATCATTTTTTTAAAGAATTTAATTTAAATTTGAATATCCATGTACCTGCACATTTCTCCTAAATCCTGATGTCATTTTTATGAATGTTAAGAATTAATATTTATTCATTATATTTATATGGTTTTATGTTTTCTTTATTTTATGCATAAAAAATATTCATTAGCATATTATACATTTGTTTTTTTTTAATTTTTTAAATGAATTAATATTATTATTATTGCTATTGCAAAAGATATTTTACAAAATTGGTAAAAGAATGGCAAGTATTGAATTTTATTAAGAATTTTTTCTCTCTTTTTTCTATTTTTTTACACTACTTCCCATTTACAAGTTGTTAGCAGTGAAGTCATTACAGATCCTACCATAGTTTCACCCACTATTGATTGGATTGGCCAACAAATGTAAGATTAATAGACCAAAATGGTTTATTAATCTTTTGTTTTTTTAACCAATGATTTGGTTATCTAGGAGATATTGAAAGAAATCTGTATGCAATTGCACATAATTTCAATCCATGTGAATTCTAGACTTATATTATTGACCAAGTTGAATTCTATTATTAAATCTTATTAAAATTCTAATGTTACGTTTATTGTTAGTAATTGTTTTTCTTATGAACTGTATGTAGCTACATACAGTTCAAAAGCTAAGAACATATAATTATTAAAAGATATTTCATCTTCTAATTTGCATTTTCATTATTTATATAAGCTTTTACATATGTTTTAATACTGTACATATACAATATAAAAAAATACTTTTATTTTAAAGTCAAATGCTGTATAATATTTTCTTCTTGTGGAATCTTAAAATAGAGAAAAAAAAAGTTCTGTATTGATTATACATATTGTATCTTCATGATTCCTTTTCACATTACAGTATCTCTAGATATTGTCTAGTGTGAAATATTGTGTTTTTATTCAATTTTATATGAAGAAAATTGAATGGCAAAATCTTTCTGATGGAGTTATTTAAAAAAAAGTACAACTGATATTTCTGTAAAATTTGAGTTATATTAAAGCAAATAATATCCATTTATTGTGATTACTTTTATTATCTATTAGTGCCAAATTACATATTATAAAGAAAAGCATATTATCTAATAAAATTATTTAAATAATTTCATGATAGAGAAGAATTTAGATGGTTTTAAATGTCTTGTTTCTATTCTTTAGATAAGTAAATAATTTATTAAAAAATAATATACTAAATAAATGCTCAATATTAAAAAAAATTTTTTTTAAACTTATTATAATTTTACAATATCTTAAAATAACTATGGTTTTTACCATAATACACTAGAAACTATATAGCATATAAGTGCTAGAAATCATAGTTATTTTAAGAGAATGTTCAAATTATTTGCAATAATAACAGTGAAATTTAAAAAAAAATTCCAAATCTAATGCCATTATTGAATTAAATTGATAACTGAAGTAAATTAAGGATATTTTTTATAAAATGAATTGGGGTTATTAAAAATAAAATTTGCATATTAGGTATTTTATTTATAACTTTTTTGCCATTATCATTTTCTATAGTAGAAAAAAGATTAGAACAGTTATAGAAAAATTAATTTCCTATTTTCTGAACATATCCATATTTGGAATGACTAAAAATACACAATTACCATGTTATTAAATACAAATTCTTATCACTTCCATTAAGCATAATGTGAAATTTGAATATCATTCATTTTATAAGTGACTAAAGCTAAGGATTAATTAATGTTTCATTAAATCTGCTTTATAGCTCTGCTACTCTTCTAGATTTTATAAAAATCTATTACATAGTTTAAAATATATTAAGACAATATCTCAAAAATTTCACCTTAATGTTTAAGATAAGCAGAATAAAATCACAATAAGAAAAATTTTTTACCTTGTGATTTTACTCTGATAAATTTATTTGTAAAATATATGTAGTTCTGTTTAATAATAGTTAATAAACTCAAATTAATTTATTGTAATTATTGTTTTATTTAATTTCAAATAATAATAATATATTTTTTTAAAGGCAATTTCAAATGTTTCTATTGTTAATGCAAATGAATCCAGAAATATTAGAACAATTAGGAAAAGGTCCAGTGGCAATAGAAAGAGTGATGGCAAAAATGGAGCATGCTGAAAAATTAAAAGTAAATGAATTTGATATCACAGATTAAATATTTAGTATATATTTTTATTTTTTCTATATGTTGTTTAATTATTATTTTGGAACTGGAATAAAAATTTTTGAAAATTTATTTTGAAGATTTGGCTTATTTTTTAAATTAAATGAATTAAATTATACAATAAACTCTTTGAAATCTGATAATCTTTGAGTCAAGAAATATCAGATTTAAAAATATGTTGGATTCTAGAGATTCAAATCATATAATATTAGCAAAAAAGACAGTATATAAATAAGTGACTAGATGGACAGATAAAATTTCTACAGTAACTATTGGATAATGAACATATTTTTTATTTTCTAATATATACAGTAGGTCTCCAATTTATGTGGTTAGCTTGTTCAAAAAAAAATTCTGCATAAAATGAAAATTGTGCAAGTCCAATAATGCTTAAATTCAATATAAACAAATGGGTACATTAGCAAATGGAATGGTCAGATGAAATTTATGAGCCTATTTTAACCATATAAAAGAAAATTTAAGATCATAATTGATATTTTTCCAAAAATGTAAATTGTTTAATGAAATTTTTCATTAGCATTTTATAGAAATTTAATAAAAATTAAAAGATTTTGCTATTTCAGAGATACATGGATGCTTAAGTTGAAACCATGTAAGTTGAGGACCTACCATGTATGCTAGATAGCATGAGTGTGTAATGGAAATTTCCAATCCTAACTGCTGGATATATAAATTTCAAATTTGGCATGGAAATAGCATTTATGTTACATTCAATGGAAAAAATCCAAAATCCCAAATTTTTTATTTTAATAACCAAAAAAAATTAAAAATAAAAGAAATATTTTTGTTGATAGATCATGCAATATCTTTTAGAATTTAGGTTATTTTAAAAATGCACTTTTTTTATTAAATTTATTTTTATTGTTAACTTTAAATTATATTTAAATTAAAAACTTAATTCCTTAAAGAATTAAATTTAATGATCTTGACAGTTTATGCCATATTTATCAATCAATCTAACATCTTTTTTTCCATAGGTGATTTATGATTTTTATATTAAAAGTTTTTTCCAGCTTAATATTTAATTTTCAACAGCTGTTTTAGAGTTATTATTAATATACAAGAATAAAAACTTTATTTCTAATATGTTAGTTTATTTTAAAATGTTTCATATATGGAGAGGTCCTGAATTCTGTTGGGATTCAGGCAAACTCATTTATCTCCAGGCCAGTGAGAATTTTTTATGAATTTTAATACTTGAAACCAAGGTACCTAGTATTAAATATATTTTATTATTTTTTTTTCCTAAAATTTATAAAAATTATGATATAAAAATAATGTAACAACAACAATATGTTGACTCTTGTGACATTTCATAAGAGGCAAAAAATAATGCAATTTTCTAGTGGAATGATTATTTTATAATGAAAATTTTGTGATTAAAAACAATTGAGCAAATACAGATTGAGTATTCCTAGTCCAAAATGCTAGAGACCAAGATTGTTTTAGATTTCAGATGTTTTCAAATTTTAGAATATATGTTATGGTAAAATTCAAGAGAAATGAAAAAAAATTCACTATCAGACATTTTTGACATTTTTATGATATATATATAAACAACATAACAGAAAATAAATAGTCACAAACATCTTGCACTAACAGTGTTTGATGGTCAATGCAAGATGTCTGTGACAGAATCATAAATATATGTGCACTGTTATATAATCATGGCACAAACAATGAGTCATAGTCCTATTTCAAAGTGCTTCCTGCTGTGAAAGCAAAGTTATGGATTTTGGAATATTTCAAAATTTTAGATTGGAATACTCAGCCAAATATATATAACCAAATACAGTCAATTCTCATTATTTGTGGTAGTTATGTTTTGTAAATTCTTTGCAAATACTGAACCATTGTGCCTATGGGAAATATAGAGTTAGGTTCCTGTAAACCTTTCTTCCCAACATTTTCATCCTTGCTTTATGTGTGTTTTTTTGTTTAAAGACACGTTTCTTCTCAGTATTTTCATACTTGCTTTTATCTGTGTTTTTCTGTTTAAAGACACCTTATTTAATTTGTATTACAGTACTTATGAATAATTACAATATATTCATTTTACAATACTATGTATAGTATTATAATTACAATAATCTTTATTTAATTTTTTAAAATGCTAACTTTGTAGTAACTAAAATCTTAGTTTTTATGGATAGTTGTTTGATGTGTGTAGCTGACACATTGTCTTCCTGTGTTGAAACTACTGTGTCAGCCTTGTACATCACTTTTTGCTCATATTTTTTAAAATCTCAGCATAAGGAATAAATGCGAGGGAAGTTAAGCGCCTAAATTTGAGGCTGTGTTTAAGTATAGAGTCACATTATTCTATGGAACCTACAGATGATAAGAATAGGCTTTTGGCCTATCTGCAATCTGTGGAGTGAGCAAGGATAGATAATGAGACTTTTCAGGCAGAACGACACAGAGACTCCAAGTAAGGGTAACATTTATAACAGTATTTTTGCCGCTCAACGAGAATCTGCAAATAAGCCTGAAAGTGTTGTGAAAATCAAATTTGTGGTTACAAATAAATTTTCGCAAATAGGGAATCTGCAAATATTGAAATTTGACTGTAATTGGTAAAATAGTAAATACCTAAATTAATTTTATGTGCATTTGTCCAATAACATATTGTTTTCTCTATTAGATTTAAGCATAAAATTGAAAAAAATAAGATAAAGCATAAAATAAGATACTATATACTATAAAAATATATAGCAGGGGTGGGCAAACCACTGCTGATGGGCCGCATGTGGTCCTAGGAACTACTTAATGTGGCCCTGCAACTAATAGGTATAAAGCCAAAAATTTTATCGATAAATAAAACGAATACAAAAAAATATCAATTTTTTCCATATCTCAGCAATATAGTTTATGTAATTTCTAGAAAAGTAATAATATTATTTCATATGGTAAATTGTAGATATCATTACAGTGTCATATTTCTTACAAAAATGTATAGTTTATGTAATTTCTAGAAAAGTAATAAATAATAATTCATATAGTAAACTTTAAATGCCATTAGAGCAGGGGTGGGCAATTATTTTCTGCTGAGGTCCGGATAAATAATCTTCAGGATGAAGTGGGCCATATAAAAATTTAAAAGTACACCCAGCCCTCGATTTACACGATAGATACGTTCCTGGAAAAATCATGCAAACCAAAACCGTGTAAAACGAGACGCAGAATTCATACAAAATAGAAGGATATGTTCAATTAAACTGTAAACCGTGTAAATCAATCTAAAGAAGATAATGAAAAGTCGAGGATATGTTCTTTATAACCGTGTAAAATGAGATAAGGATTAAAG
>AYEL01091515.1:0-43512 GCA_000484575.1 Olivierus martensii
AAATATAGCTGTATTCACTCTTTATTAATCTCTACGAACTCATAAACCCACAAAACATAACAATATGATACTCTTTTAATTATAAATGGCATAATTTATAAATTTAATTATTCAAAATAATCAAAATAAAATTTTAAATAGAAAATAATCAAAATTTATTATTATCATTATTATTATTATTATTATGTAATTCTGTAATGAAATTATTGATGATAATATTAGCTATTAATAATTAATAAAATTACTACTTTGACATAAAATTACTACTCACATTCGAGCAAGATTGATTTTTGCACAAACACATTCCTCTCATCATCACACGGGAGAAAAAGAATGGTTGCGCCAATTTATCTGCACACGTTCTGGTCAATCTTGCTATCGTATGTAGCCACTTTTGTGATTATGTACACAAAGAATATATTTGTGTATCAAAATTATTTTTAAAATATACTTTTCTTGTGTTATTTTCTTAGTTTTTGTTGGTATGCAAAGAGTTCAAAAGCATCTGTAGAAACTATTTTTTTCATTAGAAGCATTAGAAAATAATTCGTTCTACGAATTAATAAATTCAGATAATTTTCTTTAAAAACATAAGTATTTTATCAAACTGATTAATTGTTAACAACCAATTACATCAGAATGTTACAAAATATTAGGTACCTATGTAATTAATTTTGTAAAAACAAATTTACAACTTAATGTGAATGGTGAAATTTACTATGTTCATGGTTAATTACACCATCAAAATTTGGAGTAACTCGATAGTGTACATGTACACTAGTAATAGTATCCATTATTTTACACTACAAAGTATCCGTTATTTTATTTTTTCTTTTTGAGTAGAATTTTAAAAATGTGGGCCTTGAAACTGTAGTGTGTTCTAATTTAAGTGGCGGGCTGTATAAGATGCCTTTGCGGGCCGCCTTTTGCCCATTCCTGCATTAGAGTGTCATATTTCTTATAAAAATATATTTGATTAACCGTTCACCAGAATAAACGTCATTGCATAAGAAATTGGTTGCAAAATACATTCAAAATTAAATAAAATCGTTTTTCAGTCAATCAACTCAATACCTTTTGTAATTTCATGGTGTTTTTTAATATTTGTGCAATTTCCTAAACAGGTATGTTTTTAATTATTGTTTCAAATTTAAAATGATTAAATTATAATTTTAATATATAATGTAAAAGAATTTTGACCCTGTCAAGCTTCTCTAAAATTGGCATTTCACTTTTTTTCAGACTGCTGGCATTATTCAAACCATGATTCATATAATGGCCAATGAAAGCTGATCTACTAAGAAAATTGGATTAATTTTAACATGTCACTCTTTTATCATATCTTAGTCAACAAATGCACCCCTTAAGATCTTTCTGTTTTGGTTACATAATTTTCTAAGATAATTTTATCACCTCAGACAATTATTAGGTGGGATTTTGGGAGTTTTCTTTTACTATTTTGTTTTACACCCCTTTCCAATCAGGTAGATACTAAAAGGCAGAATCACTTCCAATTATGGCTACACCCACACCGTTAAGAGGGTCAGATGGTGAAGGATAGGGATTGCTGGGAAAGTGCAGCCCTAGGCTAAATTTCATTGATGCAATATGGCCCTTTCCCCAAAAGTTTTTGCCCACCCCTGGAATATAGTATCTTATTTAGTTAATTTAAAAAGTGATTTTTTTTTTAATAAAAATTGAAAAATTGGATTAAAAAAAAATTATCAGTTTTTATCACATTAAAATTAGATTAAGGTACTGAATTTCATTAGAGATTTACTTGTATATGATGGTAGAGACCATCATGGACTGGTCAAATGGAAAGTTGAAAAATGGACTTTAATCATTGTTTTTGGCCCCTTCCTGGAAAATCTATATGTATGCAGCCAGCAATTGAACAGTTCTTAGATACCAGCAAATTCTTTATCACATTGCCATCCTGCAACTTTATTACAAAGTTTCAAATCATTGTGGTCACTTAAAATTTTTTTTCAAACTTGTTGATCTAGTCTCTCTCTCTCTCTCTCTCTCTCTCTCTGAATTCATTGATTGTAATAAACTCAAGTCTTCAAAAAATTTATTATAGTAAATTAGATTTATCACAATTAATGAATTATTTAGAAAGCAAAAGAAATAAGATTTATTTTTATTATAGTAGTTTTTGACTATGTATAAAGTCTAAGAAATTTGCTTATTTTCATTATTTCTGAATAATTATTTTTAAATTTATCAGTAACATTCTCATATTTATTCTAAATATTTTTATTTAGAAACTGAAACCAGAAGAAAAATTAATGAATGATGATAAAATGTGGACTGAATGGATTGAAAAATATAATAAAAGACTACAAAAAGAAGTAATAGATATAAAAGATATAGAAATATTAGAAAAATTGCAAAATGAGAGAATAGAAATTATGAATAATAACAATCCTAGGTAAATATTATATTTGGTAATAAAAATATATTGTATTAATTTAAATATAATGCCATATTACTTTCCTGTTTTATTATATCAGTAATGAATACTTGTATTTTTTACATAATATGATATTAAACATGAATACTTCAGCACACATCAAAAGTGGAAAAATATACTTTAATATATATTTGAAGAACTTTCAGCTTTACTATGCCATCTTCAGCAAATTACATATAACGTATCAATACGTTATGTGTAATTTATAATGATACATTATGTGTAATTTGCTGAAGATGGCATAGTAAAGCTGAATGTTCTTCAAGTATATATTAAAGTATATTTTTCCACTTTTGATGTTTGCTGAAAAATTCATGATTAAGTAAGAAGTAGGATGTAATTATGCAATATGGTATTAAATATATTAAATCAATCTTTCTACGTTTTTTGTTGTATTTTATTAAATTCATAATAAATATTAAATTAGAATAGACCCAGAAGATAATTTTGCATTGGTTAATTGCTTAATATTTTTTCAATAGATATTAAACTCATATTAATTAGTCTTAAAATACAACAAATCTTCAAACTTCTTAAGTCAGAAGTCAATTTCTATAGATATATAAATATTATTAGTTGATAATCATTCAAATTCAAGGGAATTCTTCAACTATCACTGAGTATATTTATTCATACTTATATTTTTTTTTTATATAAATTGTTATTATAAGACACTAATAATAAATATTGTGTATTTTTTATTTAATAATAATTGCCTTTGTTATAATATTGAAAAATGTAATAATCACTGTTGTTCTAACAACAATGAAAAACTAAACTTTTGTCAATTTCTAATATGAACTTAATCTCTTTTAATCATCAAAATATTATACAGTGGATTCTCACTTAATGTTTAGGTTAGGTTCCTGAAAATTGCAATATTAACTAAAACCAAAAATTTCTTTGACCTAGAATATAAATTTTCCAAGGGATGGTTCCTAATTCAATCCCGAGTGATCTGAATGGAAAATCTAAGCATTTGCACCCAGTCAAAATGCTTACATTTTCCATTCAGAGCTCCATTCATGCTTTGTCCACTCAGATTTTCCATTCATACTTTGTTCTATATACTATATACAGTCAATTCTTGTTATTCATGGTAGTTATGTTCTGTAAATTCTTCACAAATACTGAACCATTGTGCTATGGGAAATATAGAGTTAGGTTCCTGTGAACGTTTCTTCTCAATATTTTCATACTTGCTTTTATCTGTGTTTTTCTGTTTAAAGATACCTTATTTAATTTGTATTACAGTACTTACAAATAATTACAATATATACAGTATATAGTACTATATATATATATATATATATAGTATATAATTAGAGTATCTTTATTTAATTTTTTAAAACACTAACTTTGTAATATATAAAATCTTAGTTTTGATGGATAGTTATTTGATGCTTCCTGAATTGCATTGGAAAACTGTCAGCCTTGTCTGCATCACTTTTTACCTTAGATTTTTTAAAATCTTGGCATAAGGAATAAATGTACAGGAAGTTAAGTGCCTAAATTTGAGGTTGCATTTAAGCATATGGTCAGATTATTCTATGGAACCTGCAGATAAAAAGAACAGGCTTTTGGCTATCTCAGTTTGTGGAGTGAGCAAGGATAGGTAATGAGACTTTTTAGGCAAAACAACACAGAGGCTATGAGTAAGAGTAACATTTATAACAGTATTTTTGCTGCTTAGTGAGAATCCACAAATAAGTGTGAAACTGCCGTGAAAATCGAATTTGTAGTTACAAATAAATTTTTGCGAATAGTCAAATTCACAAATAGGAATGCAAAGTCGTGAATTCTAACGAACACCAATAATAATAATTATAACTAAATCTAATGATCTAACGACTCTGCAAATCCAGAGCTTCAGCTCAGGTCTTTTACTACATTCTAAATTAAATATAATCTAAATCAAAAACAATCTATCAGAACTTATGTCTAACTGGCATAAAACACAACTGGAAGTAACAAATAAATATTAGATCTAAATGACAAAACGATGTTAGAAATTTATACTAATAAATTGAACAATTCTTAGAACAAGCTAAATAACAAAATATAAATTTATTAGACTCAAAAATACTTATATAAAAGTATTAACAAAGCTTTATTTAAAACAATAATAAAGCAACAATCAATTAATCAACAAAACTTATTTAATCTATTCATATATCAAAAACTTCAATTATTCACAAGAAATAAACCTTAAATATTACTTAAATTCTAATACCTCCATCACTGATACAAACTTTGAGCAATTGTAGATCTTTACTAGAAGGTCAGTTGTCACTTAGCCAACTTCACATTGATGCCAACACACTGCTGTGTTATTGGCTATGTAAGCTTTTATACTGACAAGTGAGTAATGTACAGTCCCAAGCTTGGCTAAATTTACATAAATATGCGTAACAATATCAAATTTATGAGTTTACAGAGTAATCAATTCATGTCATCCTCTTTATAATTTAATTATATACCGAACAAAACATCAATACGAGATCATTCTCAATTTTTCACATCAGCTCAGTGGTAAAATTACAAAATTTAATCCCTTGAATTCATTTAATGTCTATACATGTTAAGGCTGCAGAACAGAAACCAATAAAAAAGTAAAAAAGTTATTAAAAAATTCAATCTTGATTTTATTAATCTAGCTTTTGCAAATTGGTTTTTTGTGTGTAATCAGTCAAAATACACCTTTTTGATGGTGGATCCTAAATTTTTTTCAGATGCAAAAGTATTTTTTAAATTATATATAAACAAACATTTATTTATATTTGAACAGTTCAATAGAATTTGAATTATTTTATCCCATTCTGTCAATTTTATAGTCTAACCAGGGATGTCAAACTCATTTTAATTCAAGGACCATTTAATGAGCCTGTAAGATTGTCGCAGGCCACATTACATTTAAAATTTTTTTAAATGTGATGTGGCCCACGATAATCTTACAAATTTTAGATTAAGGATTCAGAAATATAAATAGGATAATTAAAAATATTGTGTAATCAAATGAACATACTACAAAAATATATAATTACACATAATTGCTTTTAATTGTAAGTATACATGTTTTTAATTTAATTCCTCACTATCAATCTTTAATTTTCTATTAAGCATTAAAAGTCACATTTTCTGTGCAGAAACAAAAGCTTTCCATTAAAATTTAAAAAATTCAAAATATCCATAACTATTTATATTTTTTAAATAAGTTAAAAACCCAATAATAAATCTTTAACAAGCCTGTTAGCATGTCCTTCAGAGAGGGATTGTTTGGAACTTGATTATTGTATTTGTCTATCCAAAAAATATAGGTTCTCATTTAAGGCTTTTTGTTTTTTGGTAAGAAATTTTGCACAAAACGATGTAGTCTTTGCAGGAAAGCACTTAGTTTGTGTCACCGATCTGAAAGATCACTGTCATCTGTATGTATATGTCAATAAGGCCAATCGAAAAATCTTGTGCAATTACATTTCATTAAAGTCAAACTAGTGTATAACAGTATATGACATAGTTACAAAGCAAGAGTTACTTCCTATTATCTCATAAAATATTGTTCTCATTTTCATTTTTTGAGAGCATTTGGGCCATAAAAAAATCACATCGAGGGCCACATCGGCCTGCAGGCCACCAGTTTGGTAGGTTAGGCCTGGTCTAACCTATCAAACTCATTCTTATTATACAATTCAATAAATGATATTTTGTAAATTTTTGGAAAAAATTCACTTTTTCTTAAAATAAGCTATAAAATTATTAAAATAAAAAAATATTGTAGATAATAAGAAAATAATAGTTAATTCTGTTAAAATAAACTAAATTATATCATAATCATTCATTTTTTGTTTTAATTTTACTGAAATTTAGGAGAATATCACAAAAAACAAAACATAAATAACCTCAGGCCATTTTAAGGGTGTGGCACTTTTATTGCTTTATAAACAGCCATTTTTTTCCCTGTTAATTGTAGCTAAGCCTACTTTGCATGTGGGTTAAGTGACATTGGATTTTGAGTTATAATTACACTGACTGCAGTCCAATTAGAACAGTGTCTGCCAAACTTTTTTACTTCACGGCACACTGAAGCAGGGGAATTTGTTTAAACAGCAACTTTGTGTCATTGCGTAAATGTTAAAAAAATTAAATGTGCAATCCGGTACATTTTCCGAGACAGTTTTCATTGCGGGACAAACAACTCAAATGCGGGACGTACCCCTAATTTAAACAATGACCGGATAATTAAAACAATTACCCAATAATTTAAACAACACGGTTGAGATATACCTAGTATATCTCAACCGTGCCTGGCAAGCATAACGCAAATTCAATTATTTTCTTAATATTCCTAAATTGTTCGTATCAAAATGATTAAATATTCCTATCATCCTTGCATCAGTGACGTACAGTGAGTAGTAGATACTACATATCCATCTTTCTTTTAATTATATACCTAGTATATCTCAACCGTGAATAATCACGGTTGAGATATACTAAAACATGTTCTATTCAGTACGCTCGTATAATATCTAACGAAGCAAATTATAATAATTTTTCTCAGCTGTGTTTTTTCTAATGCATTCACCACTTGAAAAAACTTTCTGTTGCACCATTGGTGCCTGGCAAGCATAACGCAAATTCAATTATTTTCTTAATATTCCTAAATTGTTCGTATCAAAATGATTAAATATTCCTATCATCCTTGCATCAGTGACGTACAGTGAGTAGTAGATACTACATATCCATCTTTCTTTTAATTTGAAATTTAAATCGGCTATTTCTGTAACAACCTCCATTATAGTATTATCATCAACTTCAATAATTGTCACATACAAGTAGAAACATTTGTTGTCAGTTAATAACAATAATATGAAATAGAGGAAACAGCAACTTTGTGTCATTGCGTAAATGTTAAAAAAAATTACATGTCCAATCCGGTACATTTTCCGAGACAGTTTTCATTGCGGGACAAACAACTCAAATGCGGGACACTCCTGCATAATTCGGGACGTCTAGTCACTTTAATGTTTACTGTAATAAACATTAACAATTACAGTACAGAATTTCGACAAGTCTATATTTGTATTAACTTACCAGAAAAGTGTATCCGGCTTGCCCTGGCATAGTTTGAAAACATTAAGAAAAACTTGGTTTCTATGTTTTGCATATTGATTTTTTTAACAGTTACAATCGTTCAGTTGTTCTTTAATATGACTCTCATAATTTCCAAGTTAGCGAATTGATGAGTCTTTCCGTACTTCAATTTGAAAAAGATTTATTTGGAAAAACATTGAAATTCGTTATGCTGTGATATTGTGTACTATATCTACCGAAATTATTTACCGATCTTCGTTGTATTGTATTCCAGAAAGAATTTTCTTTTAATTAGAAAATTATTTCGTGCATTCATTTCATTTGTTATTTCAATCACGTTTAATGAGATGTTATATTAACTGAATTACAACTAGTAGAAATTTATTTGTTCTTTCTGAATTTATTAATTTTTTGATATAAAATCGCGGAATCAGTTATTAATATTATTCGAAGATGACGTCATAGGTTGTTTACGTGACGTCATATATTTATTACGTTAGGATGACGTCATAGAATCTTGTGACGACATCCGGAATAAAAACAAAATCCTTTTCCCATATAATTCATTTATTATAGCATTAAGAATCAGTTGATTGATCACGATTACGTCACATAATCACTATAATGACGTCATCGTGGCGTCATGTAACATTTATATTTCTGACGTTACTCCATTTTTATGTCAGCATGACGTAACATGGCAATTGCATTAATGACGCCATATATTGTTACGTCGCGATGAAGTCATATAATTCATTACAGCATTTGTAATCCGTCAGCTTTTTGTATCCAATTTTACCATTTATTTTAAGAGTTGATTTAGCCAACATATAGGGCCTAATGTCGCAATGATATCATCATAGAGGCGATTTTACGTCAACGGAACTGTTGCAATGGAAGTGTTTTATAGCGTCATATATTGTTGCGTTACCTATGACGTCAACCAGATATCTCTATGACATCATCCTGAATTCAAATATCACTCCGAAGAATATTTAAGCGAAGGCATTTTCATTGCCACCCAAATATTCCCTGACACGATCTTGATTCAGGATAGCCTATGTTATCTCTAGGCGAAGTTGATTTCAAGGGGTCAAACGGTGCGAAAGCCTTTGCAGAACAGACAAACATTGTATTTTCAGCCTACTTTCCCGAAAAAAATGCAAGCTTATAAGATCGGGTCGATGTTTGTCTATGTGTTTCCCATTAATAACTTTTGACTTAATTAGCAAATTCTCATGAAATTTAGTAGTAGTAGTAGTAGTAGTAGTAGTAGTACTAGCAGAGAAGGGAGGAGTCTACCCAGCCCAAGCACCGCGACCAACAATGGTCTATTGTGCACTCCCAATCAAATCATCCCAGAAGAAGACCCGTCTTTAAAACAAACGACAGTACTTTCCTCAATGGACAGTAGCAAGATCCTCCGGAACAAGAAAATACATCCCCAAGAGATAGCCTAAGCCATGAAAGGGCCACACATTCACACAAAATGTAGATCGGAAGAGCGTCGTGTCGAAAGGGCCACACATTCACACAAAATGTGAAGAGGAGTTTCCTCCTCATACTGATCTCATCTACACATGGGACTATTAGCAAGCCCAATCAAGTGAAGATGTCTCCTAAGACTACACATGGGGCTATCAGCAAGCCCAATCAAGTGAAGATGTCTTCCAAATACACATTGGACTATCAACAAGCCCAATCAAGTGAAGATGTCTCCTAAATGACAGTGCCCTGTCCTGTTACAATTCTAACTTCATGTTTATTCAGAGAAAGCAACTCTTTAGTTCCGTGAACAGAGCAACCAAAAATGAGAGCCTTCGCCTGCCTAAGACCAGAGATAGATCTCCAGAAATTGAGATGCTGGGCCGCCAGCCAGTCCTTGACAACCTGCCTAAAGACATCCGATCCGATGCCCAAGACAGACTCAGGTCCAAAAAAGAGACGAGAAGCCCCTTCTTTGGCAAGCCTATCAGCAACCTCATTGCCCCCAATCCCCTTGTGCCCCAGGTACTCATACAAACTGTACCCTGTTCTTGGTGGCCAGTTCCTCAATGAGAAGACGGCATTTCCAAACAAGTTTTGAAACAAATCGGGAACTATCAAGTGCTTTAAGAGAGCCTGACTGTCAGATAGGATAAAAATATGCTTACCAGCATAATCCCTATTAATTCTAACACATACAGAAATAGCAAAAATTTCTACCTCATGAAATTTAGTAATGATATTATGTCATTAAAGGACACCTCGACGCCGCATCCTAGGTTTGAATTTCATTACAATTTTAGGCAGCCATTCTCGTAGTACTAGTACCGTGTGGTAGCTACTTTGGGGGCGGAGCCTAACAAAGTATCGTAAGTTACCGCAAAGTTTAAGATTAGCGC
Organism: Olivierus martensii; assembly: GCA_000484575.1. NCBI lineage: Eukaryota > Metazoa > Arthropoda > Arachnida > Scorpiones > Buthidae > Olivierus > Olivierus martensii. Next base: position 9,955 of record AYEL01091515.1, read on the forward strand.
TATTCTCGTAGTCCTACTTCGATGACGTTTAGAGTAGCTTACGTGACGTCAGCGTGGTAATTCTACCTCATTTGGAGAGCTGCTGTAAATCGTTGGTAACAGAAAGTAAGATGAATGCCATAGACTTTGTTTGTTGTTCGAAGCTGAATACAAAATATTTAAACGTGAGAGAATGTTTCCAGATCACAGAATCTGTTTGATAATTTTGTCAGAACTTTTTATTGAATTTTTATATCAAAAAAGCATCTAATGTATAATATAACAGAAAAATAGACGTAAAATAAAACCACGTTGACTGTTGGAGAACAAGTGCTAAATACAATAAATTTTTATGTAACAGGAAATTTCCAACATTCCGTAGAAAACATTTTGAATAGTTTGAAGCAGTTTTTCATTAGCCGAAGTATTGAATGTGTAACTAATTCAATCATCAATCATTATCATGTTAGGTCAGCTTTCCACTTGATAGACACGAACCATTAGATACGAAATTAAATAAATTTTCTTTACGTAAATTATATATTACTATCATTTTATATTTTAAATCAACTATGCATTACTAATATAAAATGTGAAAGAATGCTAATATGGAATTTGACAATGCATTGCATTTGGTTACCAGTGTTATAAATAATAATATAATTGAATATCTATAAATTTAATAATGAAATAAACTTAGTAATAATTATTCAATATTTCTCTGTTTAATATGATTTCAAAGGAAAAAACAAAAAAGTAAAGAAATTATTTAATTCAATAAATTCTCGATATTTAGCAATATTTTTTGCTATTTGATAAATTTTAAGTAAAACATATTTGTTGAAATCAGTTCAAAAATGAAAATAATAATGTCGAAAAGTTTGGACCACGTTGCCTTTTGCTTTCACTTTCAGCCAACTTGATTTCTTGACTAACACTTATTGACGGATGGAACAAATTAGGGGCGTGGTAATTATGTTGGTATGTTACTTTTCTACCGCTCTCGAAACAGCTGCAGCACACGACGAGAATAGCAATTCATGCAGAAACGCTACTTCGCTGTAACTAATGGCGTCACTACTGTAGGTAAACTTGCTTTGCATTAACTTACCCACGAAAATGGCTACCTTAGTTTATATTAGTGTCAATACATTACGCTAAATACTAGCAGTTTAGGGATAACATATGGCTTACTTGATTTCTTAACAAAGCATCCTTATCTCAATATCTATCTCAATGACAACACAATTCTGATATGACATCAACGTGAATGTATGACGTCACAAAACTCCGAAAATTTGGCATCATGATGACGTAACAATATGTGTCGTCACAATTATATCATAATTTCATCTATGCTGATAAAATTAGAACCACAAAACCAATGAACTCCAAATTTTATAAATGACACCTTGGGAAAGAAAGTAATTTTAATTCTCTCTGGAATTTCTTGTATATATTGATATTAATCACTATTACCGTAACATATATATTCTTTCTTGTATATACTGTATACATATCATCATCATAATCAACCATTATCAATCCACTGCAGGATGAAGGTCTCTCCAAGCAATTTCCAGTTCTTCCTGTCTACAGCCTCTCTGATCCAACACTTAGATGTAAAATTAACAATCTCATCTCTCCATCTGTAATGTGGTCTCTTTCTTGGTCGTTTTTTATCCCTTAGTATCCAGTGAAGTACTTTAGTTGTCCATCTATTATCATTTATTCTTATTATATGTCCAGCCCATGTGACCTTCTGCTTTTTTATCTTTTGGATTATATCTATAACTTTTGTTTGATTAACTTTTTAAAACTGTGTCTGTGTCTGTTTTTCCAATTGATAATATAACAGACACAGTTTAAAAATTAAGACACAGTTGAAAGGAATAAGTGTCACTGAAGTTATTAAAGGAACAATGAAAATATTATGTTTTAATATAAAATTTAAGAAAAATGATAACTTTTATTTTGAGAAGATGTGGTTTGACCTGTAAACATAAAAATTCACAACTTGTTGCAACTGAAGAGGGCCTGATGGCCGAAATGCATTTTGTAAATGTGAATTTCTAGAAAAAATTATTCGGTTTTTGAAAGAATTTTAGATATTAAAGAACAATTGATGTATTTATAATTTTATAATTTAATATTTTAAATATTTAATGTAAATAGCTAGTAATAAATATATGTTTAAATAAAATTTTATATTTTCCTGTTTGCCAAAATGCACTGAGAAATTATGTGATATGAATTCTGTCGTCTAGAAGAGATAGATATTGATACTTTTTGTTAGTATAACTGATCATAAATATCACTTCTAAAATTAATATTTAATATATACATTTTACAATGTTTACAGTATTTGAATATATATTTTCAAGGGAATTTAAAAAAAATTTTAATGTATATCACTTTATCATTTTTCTCTTCTTTTTGTTTTGTGGAGTTAATCGATTTGGCAAGTGAGTGGCTCATATATAGATTCAATTTTTTTTAACACTTTCCTCTACAATCTTGCTGACCTCCACGGGTATAATGTCGACATGTAATAGAGACTGGAATCGTGCCGCTATTACATGTCGACTATACCCGGGATTGAGAACTATGATTAATAAAAACTAATCATGGTCATAACATCTGTGAATTCTAAAATGTTTTTTATTAGAAAATAAATTACTTCCCTGCAAATTATATCATATAACTGCTATGTATCACTTTTAAATTAAAAATTACATTTAAATCATACTTTTCATTCATTTCATTCCATTACTGACAATGATGATTGTGAGTAATGATTAGATGCCAAAATTTACCAAAAAGAATCAATTCTAGTATAAAAAAAAAAAAACAAAGAAGCAATCTAATTAGGTCTATGAGATTTCTGGTTTTAGTTAAAGTCACGATTTTCAGGAACTTAATCCAGATTTTAAACTAAACGTCCTGTATTTCTTTTCGCACAATGCATTTCTCATTGTTTATTGGACCCTGGACCCGTTAGTTCAACTACGAAGCATGGGAAATTATATGAATATTTATTTTACAGGTTTACTTTAAAACATATTACCGGTATAATATTTATTTTAAGAAATTCGGATTTTAGTTAAAGTCACGATTTTCAGGAACTTAATCCAGATTTTAAACTAAACGTCCTGTATTTCTTTTCGCACAATGCATTTCTCATTGTTTATTGGACCCTGGACCCGTTAGTTCAACTACGAAGCATGGGAAATTATATGAATATTTGTTTTACAGGTTTACTTTAAAACATATTACCGGTATAATATTTATTTTAAGAAATTCGGAATTTTCTTTAACTTTTAAAAGAAAAAATAACATAAATAGGCTTACATATATGTATTATTTAAATAATAGAATATTAATAATAAAATTCGAATAGGTATATTATTATCTAAATTTTAAAATTATCTTAAAAGAGAGATTAAAAGAGAATATATCATTCTTACCAGTGAATGAAATCAATTTGATGATGATGATAGGAACCCAACATAAGAAATCTGTTGCTATGATGAAGGCAAATCTTTTAACAATTGCTTTATCTTGCTGCTGTTGAGTTGATCGAAGTCCACTCTTCGAACGAGATATGCTAAAAAACATGCTGATATACGCATATACGATGATTATAAAAGCGAACATGTTTATACCACAAAATATAAATGTGGAATATTGCCAAGCATTTGCGTATGGATGATGAATATGAATAGGTAGACACATACCATTATCACTATAAAAACTTTTACCAAAATATGGCAGTTCTGAAAGTGGTATAGCCGCTAATAGAATGGCTGAAGACCACACTAATATCATATAAAGTAAGGCAGTCGTCCAATTTCTTCTCTGTGTGGAAAGCGGATAGCATATAGAAACATATCGATCAATAGTGATCACTGTAAGCACTAAAACTGAAGCTTCACTGCTTAAAGTGCTGAGAAAACCACAGAATCGGCACAGCCAACTCTTCTTCCACTGAGGTTGATATAGCATATATTTACCTCTGAAGATAATGTCCTGAGTTGCAATGATGACTAAATAGACACTCATTAGTAAATCAGCCAAAGATAAATTTTTGATAAAAAATGAATGGATTTCATTTGGTTCTTTTAAAAGTACACGACTCATTAATACGAAAAAATTTCCAATACACGCTACTGATGCCATAGTCCATACTGAGAAACGTAAGATGACTTTATCGAGTAAATGCTCGATGCTGCTTATTCCATCACCTCTCGGCTTACAGATTAAAACTTTAGGTGCAGAGGAACACAGCTGGAATTCTTCAAAATAGCTGAAAAATTATATAAAGTGAAAATTTATCATATGGTTTAATTTTTGTATAGTTATTAATATAATACAGTATACATTTTAGCAAGAGTATTTACAAAAATATTTATTTTATCAATAATAACACAGACATGTGAGTTTAAAGACCTGCATTCTATTTCGATTTAATTGTAACTAAATACTGTAAACAAAAAAGAAATTATGATTTAATACACAGAATAAAACGAAGGATTTGTCATCAAATTGTAATCTGGATAATTAGTTACTCATTCTCTTATTACACAGCAGAATTGCAGGTTATCTTGAACAGACTTTTTAGCGAGATCAACTTTTCGAAACATATGTTTACATTCAAATGAAAAATTAGAGTTTTGTAACGTCTTTATCAAATAAATTTTTATAAAATCATGAAAAACAAAAATAAGGAAATATTTTATTAATATTAGTACTGTATTTAGGTGTCATATTCAATCTATTATAAATTTATATCAGTAGTGTCTACTTAAATAACATATTTACCTTATAAAATTTCAAATTTTAAATATGATAACAAATGAGAAAATTCTAAACCATTTTGAAATTTACAGGACTGTAAACCAGACAATTAAAATATATCCCATGAAAATTGAAAATGCAAATACACTACGAATCTTGTGCTAACGATAACTTTCCATAATGACTAAATTACATGGTGATTCTTAGCAGCAGTTAAAGTATCCATTGACAAACAAACTCAACTCTTATTATAGCTATATTGTTTTCTATTGTAAATAAAATTAAGCTAAATAATCAGCAACTAAAAATACCATTATTTAATGATTGAATTATATTTGAAAGCTGCCCGCTTATAGTATTAGGATCCGTAATACTAGAAGCTATTTCATTTTTAATCAGAATATATCAATTAAATATTATAAAATCTCAAAATTCAATTTTAAAATCAATTGAAGAATTGGTTTTATAAAATCGAAAATACAGTATCTGATTCTCAAACACGATTCAAAAATTAATTAAAAAGGAATTACTTCATAAATATTTTTTTAGTTAATTTTAATTTGTATATTAGTTGCAAAAAATTCAAAAAAATCCCAAAAACTGCTCTGTATTCTCCTCAGTTTCAATAAACACTAAAATGAAATAATTTGTCAATATGACAAATTATTTTTGTTGTTAATCTAATAGAAAAATTAGTAGTTCAAGCAAAATTGAGGATAAATGTGATATGTGGTGCCATACAGTGGCGGCTCGTCAATGATTTTTGTGGGAGGGCTGAAAAAAATTATAATAAAATAAGTAGTGCGTATAATAAAATTGGGGCAGTGTAGAAACGTCTGTTAGTAATCTAAATCTTCCATCGTTTCGTCGATTCTTGTCGTCATGAATTAACTATTTCCAACCAAGATAGAATTTGTTCAAACACAGATATTTAATAATTCAGTTCACCAAAAGGAATAAATCGTTAAAGGTAATTCCGTGTAAGTTTATATTAAGAGATGACACTTGTAAGAGTCGTTCGATAGATCCACCGCCGTTAACGAGTGTGTATTTTTATAATTATTGATGTGTGTTAACGGTTAATACGCATCTGTGAAGAATTTATTTTACAAATTAATTTTCTCTATCCATCAACGAAATCTCAGAAACTTGAAACCATAATTTTTATTTTACAAATAAAAAAAAATTAAGATTACAAATTACCTGATAATTCTGAAAAATAAATAAATATTAAACTTAATAAAACTTTTAATCAGTTAAAAATTTTGATAAGGAACAGTTATTTTTTTTAACTAGATGAACTGATGTATTCACGTTTAGATTAATTAACTGATTGGCATGAAAATTTTATCTTGTAACCAAGAGTTCTGAAACTTTTTGTTTAACAGATCTAAAAGGGGAAAAATTCTTTAAATGTTGTCAATTTTATTATTCTGTAGTAAAGATTACTGTATAGAATCCATATTTACAATAAATCTGACATAGAGGTTACAAAATACAATACCTAAACCTGTTTTATTGTTAAGTAATGCTGTATACCCGTTAAGCTTCCTATACAGTATATACTGTAGTATACAACAGTGGCGGCTCGTTGATGATTTTTGTGGGAGGGCTGAAAAAAATTATAATAAAATTCTTAAATTTTGTTTACTGATTAGGAATGATTGCTAATTTAAGATGAAAACAGTGGCGGTTCGTGGATGATTTTTGTGGGAGGGCTGAGAAAAATTATAATAAAATACGCAGTGCGTATAATAAAATACGTAGTGCGGACTGCAATGCTTGCAGCCCACGACGTAGTGCGTATAATAAAATACGTAGTGCAGACTGCAATGTTTGCAGCCCACGATATACATGGGTGGCAAAATCCTATCGTTGAATCAGTGGCAGCTCGTGGATGATTTTTGTGGGAGGGCTGAAAAAAATTATAATAAAATATAACAGAATCTTCAATTTTTTTAGTCATCTAATTGCAGTGGCAGCTAGTGGATGATTTTTGTGGGAGGGCTGAAAAAAATTATAATAAAATACGTAGTGCGTATAATAAAATACGTAGCTAAAATACGTAGTGCGGACTGCAATGTTTGCAGCCCACGATATACATATCACAAAAACGTATATCACGGGTTACCCCCACCTGCTCAATACACTGACTATGCGGTGTGACTCGGTCTGCACTGACTGTAGCCCTGATGAGTACGCAATCGCACTGACTCATACAATACACATATACAGAGCGCCTATCGAGGTACCTAGTATCTACAATTCAAAAATAAATATACCACGAACGGAAAAAATATGTTTATGTAAAATAATTGTCTAGTAATATAATAGCTATAATAATTTAAAAATGTTTTCATTTTGGTGGGAGGGCTGCAGCCCTGCAGCCCTTATGGGCGAGCTGCTACTGTACGATATTATTCAAAAATATTAATAAAAGTAATCAGTAATTTGAATTTGGAAAAATTTTTCCAATGTAAATCTGACTATACAATGTCGGCCAGGTGACACCCATAGTAAAACAATTGCTCACCACCACGGAGGACTGGGTTTGATTCCTAGTCTTATACTTCTAGTTTTTCAGGAATGATCCGGATTCGGTATGTTGCATCCCATTCTTCAACTTTCAGTGGATTAATGAAAATCAGTGGATTCGATAGTTTACTCTATCATAGGCAGAGCCTGATTTGCATTTTTGGGGGCCCCTAAAATTTCAAATCAGCTACGTCTAATTTTAAAAGTTCCTTATAACTTATACGAAACCTTTAAAATTTTACTTTCTATCTAGCACTTTAATAAAAACCCATTTTTTCTTATCATATCACAATTGGGATATGAATTACAGCTATGAATCAAATGATCTGTTTTTCCAAACAATAAAGTAAAAATTTGAAAATGACACAAATATGCTAATTAGATGTTTTGCAGTCAAATAAAAAAGAAATACATCCCTAATATTTATTTATTTTATAAATTCTACTTATAACTTTAATCAAACTATGAGAAACTGGATTTTTTGATTAATTTCAAAAACAGTAAATTTTATTTTTAATTTTAGGCATTAGTTATTTTAAATTAAAAAATAAATATACTACGAACCGAAAAAATATGTTTTTGTAAAATAATTGTATAGTAATATAATAGCTATAATTTTAAAATGTTTTCATTTTGGTGGGAGGGCTGCAGCCCTGCAGCTCTATGGGCGAACAGCCACTGCTTAAATATGACGTATAAATTTAATAATAGCATTTTTTATTGAGTACAAAAATAGTATGAAAACAAAATGAATAAAACTAAATGTAAAGCAAATATATATTAAAATCACATTTTATTTTATAAAAACTTGATATTTTCAAAATATCATATTAAACTGTAAAAATACATAGTTTCTTTTTTATATTTGAAACATGTTTAGTCTAGTTGTAAATTAAAAATAATACAAATTTGATGTAAATAATATGTAAAACATAATAAAATAAATAGATTGGATTTAGATTTTGAATGACTTTTTGGCATAAATAAGAAATTTGATTATTTTTAATTTCTAAATACCTTTATAAGCAATACCACTCAGAGGAAATGAATTTCATATAATGGACAGGAAAGGAAATTCTTCTAACAAGGTCTTCAATAGGCAGAATCATAAACATCAAAATTGACAATTTCCCAATTAAAAGAAAGTATCAGATTAAGCAAATGAGATCCAATGACCACTTCAGACCACTTCCTTAACTTTATGGGTTGGTGGAAATATCAAAGGCAGAGATGGATGGATACTTCCAAAATTTCAGGGATAGTCAAGTCTTGAATTGTCTCTAATTTTGTTAGAAATCCAAAAAGTCCATATATATTTGTGATTCAGGAGCTTCTGTTTGGATATACTCTCCACCATTTGTTGTTGCAATTGTCGTATCTGAACTTCTACAAGAATAAATTAATGGAAATGAATAACAAGAGGATTAATTTTAATTGAACTTTCTCTCTGAAAGGTAGAATATGTGAATGGTAGTGGTATGATTCTACATATATGAATATGTAAAATCCTTATTCTAAATATGGAAATGAGTAACAAGAGGATTAATTTTAATTGAACTTTCTCTCTGAAAAATAAAATATGTGAATGGTAGTGGTATGATTCTACATATATGAATATGTAAAATCCTTATTCTTAGAATCACATATGTGAATATGTAGAATCTTTATTCTTCTTATTTAAGGTTAAAGCAGAAAATTTCCACTTTTAAAAGTGCTTTTTTTTTCTTCTTGATTGAGCTTTCATATTAATGTTGATATTTATAAACTGTATATTACATATATTAGGATCTTATATTTTAATCTTTTGATTTAATAAATGTACATTAATGTAAATTATTATACATTAATAATTATTAAATATAGTTGTCTTTACTCCTTCAGATATCCAATATCACTCTGAACTCTGATTGCTATTTATCTCATGCATCTTTATTAAAAATTCAGTCATTAATTTTAAAAAGATATTTGATATGAGTGCAATAAATTCTCATGGCTGGTGTCAGAAATCCTGACTGTTTGCTTAGAAGTTAAATTGCATCAAAAATTAACTGCTTTGATCCCACAAGTATTATTTGCATTTTAGTTGAAGTATGTATACACAAACACTTCAACTAAAACAAAATAATTATGTCAATATTGAAATATAGCAATATAAAAATTAATTTTTGTTATATCTAAAATTATTAAATTAATAAAAAGCTATATAATAATAGATATCAGATCTTGGGGTTATTTTTATAAAAATACAATAATAAATTTGTAGAATGTGATTGCTGGATTATGAAACTTTTGATTCAATCCATTTTTCAACTTTGTTATACAATTGAACAAAGATTAATGATTGGAATAATAATCATAATATATATTATTGTGAAGGTAACCAGTAATATGTCTAGGGATTGAGAATCACAAATTTAAATGAGTCACTTATTTATATAAAATAATCATTTATTCTCATTAAATTCTGCTTTTTTTATTTTCAGATTACATAAGGAATAAAAAAATTTCTAATCATCCAAGTATTAAAATACTGCATGAAGATATTGGTTTCAATTCTAATGAAAGACCAAATATCTGAAGTAATGGATGGCAAAGATATAAATACAATTGTTTATAATAAATAAATAAATAAATAATTATTTTGTTATATAAATGTAGATTATATATTAAATTAATTGGTTATATAAATATAAATTCTATTATAGATAATAAAAACTTTATATTTTGTTATGAAATAAAATTGTATAATAAAAATAAACTTTTCATTTTTCATATTCATGCTATTTATTTTAATGTAGCTTCCCCAGAAAAATTCCACTTTTGAACCTATTCTAGAATATATTGTATAATGTGTAATTTATTATGAATTTGCAAATTTTTTATCATCTGATTTAAAGAATTTTAACATGATTTATTTTGTAATAAATTTTGCTTTTCATAATTGAAATGGAGCCAAATACAATGATACCTTACAATTCGACATTCCACAATTCTTCTTTACTAAAATTGTTCAATGATGTGAATCTTAATTTTAAAAAATTCAAAATTGATTTTTAATATTTCATTTAAATTTCAATCCTTAAAAATAACATGTTATATTATTTTATATTTAGATTTTAAGAAGAATGAAAATATATCGGTTTTATAAGTGTGCCTGTTTGATTCTTATTTATTGATATGTTAATTGAAACACAACAAATATGTGTAAAATTTTTAAACTATCTAAGTCTGTCACAGGATATCGTGAATCTTGTAGGAAGTATATTTATATAATTTTTATTTCTTTGCCTATGATTTTTCTTCTTTAATTTGTAAGCAATCTAGCCAGGGCCTCCAAAATCATAAGTCCAAAAATGTCCACGAACTTCTTTGAAAATACTGATGCAACTTTTTATTAAAAACAATTCTAATAAGTTCAGAAATAAATTTACTCCATCTCAGAAGTGCATAATCTATATATCATTAAATTTTTGTAGATAGTGGCACCATTACAACAATAAAAGAATTTACAAAATAAAATCAGATTCTAGGTACTAAAATTTGAGAGCAATCATCAAATAGTAATTAAAAAAAAAATTTTCACAAAGCTTAAATTTTGGGAGAAGGCATACTATTTCTTTATTTATTTGGAAACAAAATGGGAAATTTTAAATAAGAAAAATTACTAATTAAAAGTTGATTCATATCTAAAGTTAGTTTCCAAATAATAGTTTGCTTAGTGCATATATATACATTTTACGATAAATGAAGTATTTTTCTTATTTACAAAACAAAATACATTATTTCAAAAGTAATGAAATTAAAAAATACAAACTAGTTATACAGGATAAACACATTGAGAAGTTAACAAATTTAAATATCTAGGGAATTATTTAATCCCAACTTGTAAATTGATATTATTTATAAAAAGAAAACAACTGCTGCTTAAAATTATTGGTACACCTGAGAGAAAAAATTTTCATAAACTTTCCGAATTTGTATTCATTTGAAATTTTATAAATCAATTGTCAAAGTGTGGCAGTGAGCCTTAGAGAAACAAACTGAAGCTGAGATATGATCTTTCACCAGATATTTTTAGACCTCTAGTAGATTAACTAAATTAGAAAAAATTAGGAATAAAGAAATCAAAATGAAATGTTTAAAATGACCAATATTATGGATGATACCCTTAAAGGAAAAATTAAAGAAATAATGTGAATGAGGAAAAATCACAGTAAAATACATTAAAATAGAAAGACATTAAAATACAATGGAATGACATTAAAATAGAAGAAAACCGAGATGATGGATTGAATAAATGGGAGATTGATAATAGATAAAGGGTAGTGAATATTATAGGTAATTTAATCTTTTAAAGAAAAAACCAAGAAGAAGAAAAATTTTAAACAACATTTATTTATTGAAAAGACATGTACAGTAATTAATTTGGACATTTATAACATACAATACAGTATATTTATCAAAACATATTTTAGATGTCGAAAAACACTAAATTATTTATGATATTTTTAATTTTGTGAAAATTTTGTATAAATTACAATAATTATTTTAAAAAGCAATTACAACTATCATTTTACAACTGGTGTCACCTTGCAGCTGGTGATACCAGTTGTAAGTTCAGCCCATGAATCGGTCAGGCTAAAGATGAGGATCGATTGTCCAAACCGTGGTAAAGCATTCGTTCATCATCATTGGAAATCTAAATTCAGTTCCAGTCTCACATCTTCGGATTTTTAGGAAGAGTCATGGATCCGGATCGTTCAACTACATCTTTTAATTTTTTCCCATTGAAAGTGTTGATATTTGAAGTAGTGGTTACCAAATATATCATTTATGAAATTCGAGTGCCATAATTCAATTTAAGTTAACGTAATCGAACTGATGAAATCTACAATATTATAAACACTATTATTTCCAGAAAATAATACTGATATTCTGATATACTGATTCTGTACTGAAAATAATACTGATATTCTGATGACTGATTCTGTAATAATACTGATTGTTTTTCGTTGTGTAGATATTTTAATAACACATATTTAGTATTTTCACAGTTATATTTACTATAGGCTACTCTTTTGCTTTGTAATATATTTAAATAAAATAAAATTCTTTAAAATTATTTCAAAACCAGAAATAAACGAATATAGTATGTACAGTACATATCAGTTCGTATTAAAACAACTTAAATCGCATTGCTACTGTCATCAGGATAAACTTTATGTAAAATACTGCATTCCAAAGTAAAAAAAAAAAAAATATATACTATAATAATTAATAGAAACATTTCGAAAGAAAATTTCAATTTTAAAATCGAGAAAAGTTAGAGAGAAAAAAAAATAGTTACAGTGATAGTTTTTAAAGAAGAGAGTCATTTTATTCAGCTTGTCTATGACCTGGCTATTTCCTGTAATTATGTGTCAACCACATTGAACAAAGGTGTCGGAAGGGCCACTGTCTGATTCATCATTCTATAATAACTGTCCTCGTCAGATAATTTGGCTGAGCATTCAGTAGCGAAAAATCACCTGGATATTCCCAGCTATCTTTATCATTTGTGGAAAAAAATCTATAATGTCTAAGGGTTAAATTGTAAACAATGTCAACCAAATTTCGACATCGTAGAAGTTTTTTTTTACAGTTAAAAATGTATCTTTACTATAGTAATGTTCCTAATTATTAAAGCAATTTTAAAAATGTAAAGTTTTTAATATATGAATATAATAATTCACTCTCAATTTTTGAAATCTTAAAAATTTTATATGCTGTATTGTTTTTAATTTTGAAATATATTCGAATACAAAAGATTAATAATTTCCATATCATTTAGAAAAATATAATTTACTCAGAAAAAAAGTATATGAAAAATAAATCAATTTAGAATAAATTATGTCAATTAAACTGCTATTTTGCCCTCTTGGCAACCTCAGTAAAGAAACAATAACACCGCGTTGACACTCGTCTCAGCAGGTGAAGCTAGTTTTATTGTCACTATAATTATTGACGCTCTACCTATTGTTGAATGACAGCGTGAGGAGGACTTAGTTGACGATATGATGGTAATGTCAATAATAAAGAGGCTCGGCATGTGTTGGTTCACACAATCTAATCAATGTTCAATAAAGAAGAAAAAAAACTCGTTTGAGAGAGAATTATCGTGTAATTATTTTTTTTTATCGTTAAAATTAGCAACGTTACAGTGTAATTATATAAATTAACAATTTGTATTTTTTAAGTTTGGTTACAGTAATTAACTCGACATGATATACAGTATGTATTTATTGATAAGTACACAATATTGTTTTTATAACAGTGCTTAATAATAATAACTAATATACTGAATTTTGCATTTTTTTTATATAGTAGGCTATATACATACAGTAGAGAGCAATTTTTTAAATTTCTTTCATGTTTGCGTCATTAATTATGGATTTCATTCTTTACAAAAATTAATTTAACTTTCTATATATGCGCGAAAATGAAATGTTGTCTAATAAAATTGCTTAAAAAATTATATCTTTATAAATATATATACACACTATTTATTTTGAATATAGTAGATAATCTATATCAGTTGTCCAATTATAATGAACCCGAGGGCCATAGTATCATGTTTATTAGATTATATCTTTATAAATATATATACACACTATTTTGAATATAGTATATAATCTATATCAGTTGTCCAATTATAATGAACCCGAGGGCCATAGTATCATGTTTATTAGAGATATGGAAGGCCACAGTTACAAAAAAGGGGAGGGGCTTTGGTACTCGATACGCTATTGTCTCAACAAACGGAACGCATAAAAATAACGCTTTTTGGAAACCAATTTTATTTCCAGATTAACAAACCTTGTTACAAAATTATATTTACCAGATTGCATCCAATAAACATGTTAACAAAAAGTTATAAAATATAAACAGTTAAAAAATATTAAAAAAAAGTATGTATGTACTGTACCTATTTAATGTAATAAATGAAGGCGGGCAGCAGCATTTACAATGGCTGGATATTTACATCCATTCCTATTGTAGCTATCCGCAGAATATGTAAAGGAGAAGAATCTCCCAAGGCAGGTTCCGAATTGATTCTTAACTATCTTCATGTTAGAAAATGCACCTTCATACAAATAAGCAGGCCTACTACCAAACGTCGATATTACTTTCCGACCAAAATCACAAAAGTTAGGAAAACGTTCGTTAAACAAAGCAGTTTACCCATGTGATTTGTTATGAAAAAAGTCATTTTCCCACCGCTACTAATATACTCGATTTTCATTTTCTATTTTACGTTTTTTTTCTGATTCATTTCAGAAATGCAACGAACTCATGGTAAAATAAAAATTAAATTAAAACGTAAAATAAAATTAAAGCAGAATCTCATAACAACGATCACACAATCACTGAAATGGCGTGTGTTAGAAATCCAAAAATAACTAAAATACAGTCACAATTCAAAACTTTAAACTGAAATAGCTAAAACACTAAAATTGCGTGATCGAATCTTATAAAAATGTGATGTCATTGATAGCTTGTTGATCGTTAAATAATAAAGAAAAATTAATTAATTTTATGATTCTTTTTATTAATCTCTTAAAAAAAGTAATAAATAAAAGTGAAAAATTGAGTTAATATAATTCAATTTTAGGGTTCTTTTTATTAATCTCTTAAAAAAGTAATAAATAAAAGTGAAAAAAAATAATTATATATCACAAATCGTGAAAGCCTCGTAGGCCGCACAAAATGGCTTGGCGGGCCGATTTTTTGGACAGCCCTAATCTATATCAATATATATAGTACATTGTATACTGTATATACATATACACGATATATAGCCTAACCCGAAAACTTATCTTTTTTATATTTTTTCATGGAGTGACGCTCATTTCCTGGTTTGTTTACGAGTGCATGACTGATTGTTGTTTACACTTTCTATCGCTAGAAATGCCTATAAGTTTCTTAGTTTAGGAGAAACAGCGGGAGTACAATTTAGGCAGGGGTATGAATTAGGCAAGTTTCCCTTATGTTTATTTTCTATTGGAGATGTAACACAGTATTTTTCTAAATGAAAATATATTATTAAATTTCTCTTTATCGGCCAAAATTTCCGGTTATTCCATTATTCTGAAGATATTACCCAGCTGAATTTGCATTAGGGTAAGTGATAACGTCAACCCCATCATAGGCTAGCGAAACCCATGCTGGGATCAGGCATTTAGTTTACATGTATTACTTGGGTAGCTGAGATGATTTTTGACTTTTATTTTTGTAAGTGATATTTTCATGCCTTTAAAACATATCAATAAAATTTTATACAATTTTATACTAGCAGATCTCATTTATTTGATCAATTATTATTAGATTATAGTCTAAGTATGCTTAATTGATTTAAATTGAGAAAAAACAAAAATCAAATAAGGAGTAATAATTTTTTAACATTGTTTCATTAGATTAAAAAATTATTTTAACTTAATAGTTGTACTACGTGCAACTAAACACATTATTCCCACCTATCACCAAATTAAGGCATATCTATCACTAAATTAGGTACTAATGTCACCAAAATACGTATCTCTTCAAGCTTTTGGAAAAATAATTTTTTACATGCAAAGCAATTTAATAAAAGAAAGTTTGTGGTGTAAAAATAAAGGTAATATATAAGAGAACAATCTTTTACAGTTTGGTTTCTTAAATAAAATGGGATACTGTAGAAAAATTATTTTAACTTAATAGTTGTACTACGTGCAACTAAACACATTATTCCCACCTATCACCAAATTAAGGGATATCTATCACTAAATTAGGTACTAATGTCACCAAAATACGTATCTCTTCAAGCTTTTGGAAAAATAATTTTTTTACATGCAAAGCTATTTAATAAAAGAAAGTTTGTGGTGTAAAAATAAAGGTAACATATAAGAGAACAATCTCTTACAATTTGGTTTCTTAAATGAAATGGGATACTGTAGAAAAAGCGCCTGATACACAAATAATTACCAAATTGGGTAACTTTACCCTATAAGTTATAAATTTATTCTTGTTACTATTATTTATAATTATAAAAAAATGTAATGAGATATAAATATAAATGTATTTTATGTCTAAGTTTAATATTCTGTCTATTGATCGTATTATAATTATATTTCAATTAAAAAATAATTGCGAGCATTCTAAAATATAACATAGAAAAATTCCGCACTTGTTTTTTAATATTTTAATACTATGTTTACTATGCAAAGAATTGGAAAAAGTTGAATACATGTTTTTTTCAGAATTTTCTTAGATTTTTTTATAAATCATAAATCATCATGATAAATATATATCTTCAAAATTAAACATCAATCTAATTGTTATTATATGAATGATCTACATTACTTTAGATTATTTTACAAGTAGAGTAATCTACCTAAAAGATGGCAATAAAAAATTAATTTAAGCTTAAATTAGAGTAAAAATGATCAGAATTATTTAGAATGATAAACTAGAAATTTATTTAATTTTGTAAAATATATATAATCTGTAGTAGGCTACATTTCATAACATATATTAAAAGTTTAGTTAATTTCAGAGTTTTCTAAATGAATTTTCATTATTATTTATCTTACATCCGAGTTGGATTGGATTTTTATGAGAAGAAAACAGAAAAATAGAAGAAAGCGATAACTTCGAGGAGTAAAGTCGAATTGGATACAACAGTAAAAAATTCGTTATTATATATTATTAGCCTATCAATTATTCCTTCAGTATAATTTAACATAAATTAAAAACCTGATTAAATATTAAATTGTTTTTGTTTGTCAGTTGGCACAAATTTATTTCACAATTTTATAACAACGGAATTTTATCTGAAATTGTTTCAAGTTAAAAAGTAAACTAAAAAATCTGATATTTATTGTATTTATTAATAATAAATAAGAAAGTACATATTACAATTTTACTGTTTTAAAATATTTAAATCGTCATTTACTTCTTTAGACCACCACGCGATGTTATCTAGACCACAGAAATAAATTTAAACTTATATATATCCAGGAATTTCTGCATCAATGATTGATCTCCAAAAATCATATTATAACAAATTCATTTATTCATTTTCTATAACGAGGATTGCTTACGTAGATCTACATTATTATAATTTATGCAAATGCGTAATGTCGATTTTAAGGAACGATCGATATGATTAGCTAGGAAAAAAGAAAAAAAAAAAAAATTAGATTTGTAACGGATTTAAAAGACTAAAATATACCGAAATTTTAAACATAGGAAAAAAGAAAAAAAAAAATTAGATTTGTAACGGATTTAAAAGACTAAAATATACCGAAATTTTAAACGATTCTTTTTAAAAATTATGAATTCAATGAAATGAACTTATTTAGTTATTCTGTGCAGTGATTGTATTAAGAAAAGCAACCTAAATCTATAACACGAAATCAAGTTGGTATACATGCAATGTTTCCATTAACATTCACTTTCCATAAATATTTTACGAGATCTCTCCATTCAAATAGCGTGATACGGTTCTCGTGTCACGCAATGATCAGTGAAGATCGCCGTTTTATATTATTATTTTGCACGCATACTACCAAGTGTATTGTCTATCTCTCTTGTTAAAACCAAAAGTCACACAGGGACGTTCTATTAGGTCAATTGTTTGTTTATACTCAACCACAAAAACCCATAATTTTCTAACCAGATTTACGAGTGGATTATCGCTTAATCTTAATTATATTTTCGTTACAGTAAAATCATATTTAACGTATTAGAAAAAATCGTTTCCTTTTATATAATTTAAAGTTTTGATGCATCGATTGTCAGATCTGGGTTAATGCAAATCACGCTATCTATCTTATCATTAAAAATTTAATAATTGAAACTTTCATATTTATTCTTTTACAAATACCGTATTTAGAATGAGAATATTATATTTTAAATATAAATAAATGTTGAAATGGTACAATAAACTAGCAAAATAATAGATTCTAATTGTTGAGGTTAGTAAAAAAATAATTTTCGTTAAAATTTCTATCATTTTTATGGATAGTTTAAACAAATTTCTGGTACAGTACAATACTATACATAAAATCGCTTGATTTGCAGTACTTCTTGCACTACTCCTTGCAATACTATACATAAAATCCCTTTGAAATATTGTACTAACGGTTATTGTATTTTTATGCAAAAATTAATAATAATACATTATATTATATTATTAATTGAATATCGTTCAGGATATTGGCGAATTTTTTATGAATGTTTACGATTTCTACGATTTATATCGCGAATTGAAAAAAAAAATTTAATTTCTTACAGCACTATTTTATATTTCAATTATATTAAATATTAAAAAAAACAATTAAAAGTGAAAAGTGAGTGTCTCATCTATAAATTTTATTACACGTCTCGATAAAAAAAAGACAAACCAAAGTAGATCATATCCAGAACTGTCATAAAATCGAGAATTGCTTATACAAACCACCCTTGAGTTAACGATCATTATTTTCATGAAAGATAACTCTTAATGTGAAGTCTGAAACACGCATATGAAGAACTGTGGAACTGATACTATAAGCCAACCGAAAACTTTAAACAGCATAACAATATTCATGCTGTTCAACTTCTGCTTGAACTATATCACTTCTTCATATTACTTTTTATTTTATAATAATTTTTATGCTTTTTATTATATTTTATATTAATTATAACTGTGAAAATGAAAAGTGATGCAGAATGGGAAGTCATAAATGGAATTTTAATAATAAATATATTGTTTACTTTATATTAAATGCTTGTTTTAGCTAAAAATATAGGCCTATATTAGATTTTATTTAGTTTGTATTCATTTTTCTATTTTACATTTTAATATTTTAAGAAAATTAAATGA
Source organism: Olivierus martensii (assembly GCA_000484575.1). Lineage (NCBI taxonomy): Eukaryota > Metazoa > Arthropoda > Arachnida > Scorpiones > Buthidae > Olivierus > Olivierus martensii. Next base: position 29,150 of record AYEL01091515.1, read on the forward strand.
ATTTTCAAATCGGAAACTTCATTTATAACATTATGCCTATCAAAAATAAAAGTTCGACTTACGAGAATTCTCCAGGAATTAATTCTATCATAGCAGGAATCGTCTAAATTTCTGAAACGTTACTTATAAATTTCAAAATAATATAATATAGAAGAATAATATTCAGAATAATAATATAATTCTTTAAATTATTTCGAACTATAAATAATTTTTTTGTTTATACTCCAATATAGTATTAATTAATCCCAAAACCTACTTTTATTTTATTTTTCATGGTGATTATTGATATTTTCTGAACTTATTTAAATAACCTAAGCTTAAAATATATATCAATAATCATTTTTAATAAATCTTTCTTTCTTTGCTGTACGTCAATAAATATGTAACAGAAGTTTCCAGAAACAGATTACTTTTTATTTATTATAAAATAAGATCTTTATATTCAAGGATTTATTGTTTTCTAAGGAAGAACTACATATATAATCTTGGTTATATTTTTACCCTTTTCAAGGAATAATGCAGAAGTAACAGAATTTTCAAACGTTTATTGCTGATTGTAATCTGATTTAATGAAGCTGATAAACTATTATGAAATAAATGGTAAATAAAATGAAAAAGTTAACTTTAACATGACAGAATTCTATTTTATTATCAACATTTTATAAGTCTACAAAGTAAACAATTTAAAAGCAAACTCTTACAAGTATAAACTAAAATTACAGATCATCTCAAAATTCGATAATTTTATGATGGACGGAATTTAGTTGCTTTAAGCACATACTGTGATCAGACATCAGTGTTTTACACAACTATTTTTTAACAATCAACATTTTCGAAAGAGGAAAAGATAAAAAATAAATGAGTTCGATTAATTTCTATAAACAGAAAGATCAAAATTAGACTAATTTTTACAATTAATTAGAATATTTAGAAGATCCAGTGCATCTTTTCTATAGCTAAAAATCGTAATTAAATATATAAAAAATTGTATCATTGTGCGATTTATTCTATAGGCTTATTTTAAAATAACACAAAAATATATTCAGACACATTTTTAAAGTAAATCCTAAGGAAAAATACGAAACAAAATATGAATGAGTAAAGTTTCGGAAAAAACAACGCAAATAAATATTTAAAATATTTGTGAAACGTTTACTCGATGAGCAAACTATTTAAAAACTTCACCAGCTGACCTAGTTTGCATTTTAAAATTGCATTCAATAGCAATTCAACATAAACGGCTATGTCTTTTGTGTATGAGAAGCTGACGAAGGGAGTGAGCTTCTTCTCTTAAAGTAGCAACCTGTGCTCGAAGAATGGCATTTTCTTTTTCTAAGAAGCAGGCCCTCAGAGCTATTTCGTCCTCTCTAGCTTTTCGTGCATCACGTGATTTTTTGGCTGCCACGTTATTCCGCTTTCTCCTTTCGTAATATTTATCATCTTTAAGTTCGTCTGGAATAGGCTTTTTTTCGCTCCTCTGCCGTCTGGGTATAGTTGATACCAATGCTCGTGTTATAGCTGGACTTACTGAAAATAAATAAGATATAAAGAAAAAATTTAAATTATAATTAATGATTATACAAAAAAATTGCTTAAATATCTGTTAATAAATATTGCGTTGTACTTTACAATAGCATTGACTTATACAATCAATAAACATCATCATCAAGAGAATTAACGAATCGAATAATAAGAAGAGCAGTGAATAAATTAAATTTATTAATATATCCATAATATTATAGAGTAATTTTAATCATATTATTTATAACGTGTACTATATGTTTAAAATAAATTAATATTAACATAAAACTAATTTTATTTATCTGCAGGTATGGTTCCTAAATAACTGAGAACTGTGAGTTTAAAAATGTTGAAGTATCTATGTAAATGATGTCACGGATACCCTAAATTGATTCCATGGACTCCCAGGGATCTGCGAACTCCCAACAAACGCTGATCTTCAGTATCTTGAAGTGGAAGATAGGAAAAATATAATCCATCACTGTGTCAAAATAACGATCCAAAATTTTAAACAATAATACATTTTGTTTTAAAGAAAAATTTTATACAGTACATTTATAACACTATAAATATTCAAAGAATTTATTTAAAAAATTTGAAAATAATGCTAATCTTCAAATAATGATTATAATGCATTTATTCTTATAAACTGTATTTTATAGTTAATATATAAGCGCTGTTTAATAAAAAGCTAATAAACAGCGCTTTTTATTATTATAAACATAAAAAAATAGTATATTTATGACTAAATATCGAGCAGACGATTAATGAATAATATGTCCTAACATTGAAATATTATTACAGTATTACTTATAAACTAAGAATAAAATTCTGTTTACTTATTGTATATCCATTTATAAATCGTAAGTTTTCTATTATTTCTGTTAAACAATTTACTATACTGATATTGTATGTAATATAGAATAAAGAATTTTGCTTTAAAATGATGCAATTTAAAATTCTATATATTCCGCACCACTATAATTTTATGTACAGTAGGCTATCTTTTTTTAATAATATCATTGAGCCTTGGTTCTAAGTCGGTTGAATGTATATTCTTAACATGCTTGTAAATGTTCATCAATAATTTTGATCTCAATTTGGACTGATTAATACTTACGATTGAGAAAGAATTTTCCCATATATAAATGCTTCCAAATAATGAAAACATAGGGTAAGGTGTGGATATTTGCTCACGATTGAGAAAGTTTTTTCCCATATATAAATGCTTCCAAATAATGAAAACATAGGGTAAGAATAATAAATTTTTATAAAATGAACTAGTGACTATATAATGAATTCTCATTATACTGTACAATAACTATAAGGATATAACTTTAATAATGCAAATTAATTATTCTCTTAACATATAAAAGTACAAATATACTTTGTTATAATATACTTATTGCAATTAAGAAACTTGTACAATAAATGAGGTAAATAAAAAGTAAAAAATAGGTTTTTACAATGTAATAATTTTTTACAAAATTGCATAAATTTTGTAAAAAATTTATGTAATTTTGTAAAAAAAAATTTTTTTTGTGAAAAATAAATTTTAATTATTATTATAAATTTTTAAATATCTATACATATTCCTCAACAATTTAAAGTACATGTAATGCAATTTAGAGAGGAAGAAATGCAATATTGAGAGAGGGGGGAAAAATATATGTTTATAATTTTGATATTTTCCAGGATTCATTATAATTATTCCCATTGATTTTTGAGTTTGATTAGTGCAGTTTTGATATATGCAGTGTATTGCGAGGATTTATTAACCACACTAATCAAGGGATTCGTGTGTAACATGGAAAAATTTTTAAACTGAAACATAACTAATAAATTTTGTTAAAATTATTTTAATGAAATGAGTGCAACTGCTTCAAACATTCTATCAGTATCTTACAGGTTGTAAAAACAAGTGCTTAACTCTAGTTTATCTAGGCCTAATCTAAATATTTCAAGTGAATGTAAAGCTGAACTGTCAAATTAATTAAATTCTTTTAAACAAACTAATTTGAAAGTTAATTATTTCAAATAAAATTATATAATAATCAGTAGTAACAAAATTTTTAATATGATTAAGCAGAAACAAATTACAGTCATTCTAAACATGTGTTGTAGATCATTCCAAGACTGGCAACATTATTCAAGACACTACACTACATTACTTATTCTGTACTTATGAAAAATTTATAAAAAAAAATGAAATCTATTAAATCAAATTCAAATGACAATTTAAGAAAGAAATGGCATTCTCTCTTGAACTATAATCATAGCAATGGATTATCACTAAAGTCCAATAAAAAGACTCACTCATTACAATAAAAATTGCAATGAACAAGTCTTTGATGACTAGCTTAAGTAAATCAAGCACTGAATTTTGTAAAATAAATTCTCCTAAAACAAGTGTGCATCCTATTATTCTTTGCATTGTTGTTGTTCATTTGTATGAATCAAAGTCCTCAAGAATCTCAATGCACATTGAATAATCTAATCCCCTCAATCAATTTTTAAATTATCATGATTTGATTTGCTGGTTCAAGTTAAAATCCATTCTTCAAGCATGCTTAGCTTCCATATTTCAATAAGATCATCATGTTTGAGTTCCTCATGATAGGAGTTTAGCATCTCAAACATTTCAGAAATAACTTTCAAATAAAGTTTACTGCTATATAGGGCTTCTATATTATCTATGTAACAGGATCAATTTTTGGAGTGGTATCTGAACTCTGAATAAGCTGTGAAGAAAAGGCAAACTTACTCCAGATGCCTCTTATTTATCAAGAGTATCTATCCGTTCCCCAATAATCATTGCTACATCTAGGATATTGAAGGTCTTAAGAAAAAACTATTGAGGAATTTCTGATTAAATTCTTTTATGTTGCTTTCCATCTTAATGGATAATATGGAAATCTGAATTAAATCAAATTTTTCAAGATGAAGTGCAACACAGTTTTATGTGATAGATTTATTGTTCATTGTAAATTGATAGAAGCAGTTCAGCTTTTCATCCAAAGGCCAGGATTGAATCTGGATCTTAGATTGATGAATAGATTTAGACAGACAATGTTTTAGACAATTTATATGTAAATCAGATCAAACCTAATACTGCCAAACTGATCCCTTGATATATTTTATAATGGAAATTTTAATAATTTGAAAGAATTTAAACTAATGTTAATTGTTATCTTGTAATTAATAAATATATTAATGATTAAATCAAAGAGTGACACCATCTATGAATTAATGATTAAACTAGAATTTTTTAATTCATTTATCTGAAGAAAAAAACTGCCTCAGCCTGGGATCAAACTGGGAATCTTTAATTTTTGTGATAACTTATATGTATCAGAGATGCAAATTACTCTTAACTTTATGGCTTAAATTAATAATCTTAGACTTATTGATAACATAAAACCAATTGAATAGAATGTATTGATTAATTTGGCCATTTTGATTAAAATTGGATCTGTGGTAATGACATAAGATAAATTAGAGATTCTTATATTCATTTGTAAAAATAAAGCTCCCATTTATTAAAATAAAATGTAAAAAAATGTTATATAATTTAAAAATTAATTATTTAAAATTATATTTACTCTTATTTTTCTAATTTAATAATAATAATAAATTATTTCAAATTTTGAAGTATTTCAATATATTAGATTATTAGTTGTAATATATTAATCTTTATTAATTATTATATTCAAAATGTCTTGTAGATTTGTTTTGTTTTTATAACATTTTGAAATTTCCAAAGAACTTTATTCTAAAAATATAATGTAACAAACAATTTAAATGTTCTAAGAATTTGTTGCTGAAAAATATGATATACAATTGAAAAATCATAGATTATATATATATATATTTTAAAAAATTCTCTCTCTCTCTATGAATACATAATTATTAACACAAATTATATTGTAACATTTTTATTAGGAATGAGGAGAATGCAAGAGAAATTGAGAAGTGTTGACTGCATTCTTGAAGTTCATGATGCTAGAATATCCTTTTATTATATAAATTGTATTTATGTATTGATTTTTAATTAATAAAATGCATTTATATAGGTTAAATTTTTTTATAGATTTCATTATAAAAAATTATTATTTTGTATTCAAATTCCAAAATATGTTCTATTTTAATAAACAAAGCTTATAAAATATTTTTTACAGATATTAGCTATATGTATTGATCTTGTGATTTATATTTGATTCTCGAGGAGTCTTTAAAATTAAACTTTGAGCATTCAAAATTCTTGAAATTCAGGCATACATTTCGGATAATAAAGAATGATCTCCTGAAATTCAAGAGATTATTATCCAAAATGTATGCCTGTTAATTTCAAGAATTTAAAGTAATCTTATTACAAAATTTTAATTATTGATTTTACATTGAAACATTGATATCTGTAAACTTATTTCTTGCATATGGTTATTTGAAAATATTTTAGATATTTACAATAGTAAGAAGAAAAATAATATACAATTATTTTTGCCAATGTTTTCTAGCTATCCACAAAATATCTTGAGCAAAATATTAAAATTTTAAATAGCATTAACAAATGCAAAAGATTTTTATTCATATCCTTATGAGTGATGTGAATTATATTGCAAACAGATAATATAAATGAAGTGGAATATTTCATATTTTAATTCATAATATAAAAAAAACACATTCCAATTGAAAATTAATTCTAACACAAATTGAATATAGAGAAGCATTATAAATTGTTTTCTTTTATAAAATTAATCTATTTCTTAGCAAAGTTAAATTTAGTAATTAAGTAAATTTAAAATAATTAATAAATTTAATGATATAGTAATCAAAATATTTGATTTGTAAATTTTATCAATCTTTCTTCAGCTATTTTTGAATATTATTAAAAATATATATATAGTGTTTACTGATGATAAGAAATTTTAGAGTTTTTTTTTACAAAAGATATCTTTCAATTTATTATAATTTTTGTATGCAACAAAAAGTTTCAAATTGCAAAATTTTTTAAATGGAACTATGTGAAAACTAAAATTTGTATTTGTATGTCTTGAATAAATTAGGAATAATCTTTTAAAATTTGAATGTTCTGCAATGTTTTGTTCTTGATATATTTTTGGATGGCATGGGAAAAATTTAAAAATTAGTAACAATAATTACATATTACAATTATTATAAAATATATGTAAAATTCTTTCAAATCACCATAGTCATTCATAAGCATCAAATAATTTCAGAGTTACCTATATATAATAATTTAGATAGTACTATTCTTGTTTAGGATAGCCTCCAACTTATAATAAGATTATTTAAAGATCCTTTTAAGAATTCCAAATGATCTGATTAATAAAAATCTACCTTGATTATAAAGAATGATCCTATAAAATTTAAATTCTATACAATTTGTTTTTAAGTAACCTTGCAGACAGGAATAAATATATATTAACTAATGTTTTTGCAAAAAATGGATTCAAAAGAATGAAACATTCAAATTATAATAAAAATATTACAGGATTTTTAAGTAATTAATTATAAGTAAATAGTAAAAGTAAACTTAAAATATTTTTATTTAAATATTTTTTTCTGTATAATTACAAAAATATACACAAGTTAAACAAGTTAGGAAATGTAATATATAAAGTATCATTATGAAGATATGTTATTAGATTAATTTTAGTTAAGAGTCAGACCCAAACCCAGATCTTTCTTGAAAAAACTGAAGATGTGGGATTCAGAATTGAATCCAGCCTCCAAGATAGTAAGAAACTGCTTTACCATGTGGCTTGTGCATTTGTTATTTAATATAGTTATTTTTAATGCTATGTCTTTGTGACATAGTATAGGATACTATTTTAATACTATATACGGTATGCTCCAATATGCATATGTTTTGACATGTGTGTAAAATTTCACTTAGGGTGCATTTCTTTATTGAACAGTTTTCTCATTTATTAGACTGATGGCAATGGAAGTTGTTTATTTCTTCTCAAAAATGACACATTCCTCTAATTAAGTGAATTATTTAGAATCTATCCAACCAATTAGACAACAGTTAGAATCCAGATTTCCCAAACAAAACTCACTGAAAGAACAAAGAGCTTGCTGCCTCTATGAATAATGTAGAGCTATTTTCCTTGATGGACAAGTGTAATAAAATGGCAAAGTGAAAAAAATGACTCTTCACAACAGAAAAGATGACCTCTTAGCTTTAGAGACAAGTTCCACCAAAAATGTCCTCTTCATTTCTCCTCATGTTAATGGATAACTATAGGCTAGAAACGACATGATTTAGGCAATTAACATTTTGAAATAACTACTGCTACTGTTCTTTTATTTTGATAAATGAATCAATAATGTTGATTGAAGATTTGTCTTCTCTTTTTATTTATGTTTTTGTGTGAATAACATTTTAAAGTCCATTAATTGTTGATTTAATAAAAAATTTATTTATTTATTTATTGATTATCTCTCCTTCAATCATGAATATTTATTTGGACTTCAGTGCCACTTACTCGTATCACATACAATCATACTCATTTACTAATTTATTCTTATATTGGAGTACTATGATTTAAAAAGCTCCTGGTAGCAGATCCTAACTGTAATCCATCAACTAATGGCCATATAATCCCCATATTAAATCAAGGTGCCTGTAGTACCTGTAATTTAAAAATTTTTTGAAATTAATTTTTTTTTTCTATTTACATATAACGTTAAAAATTTGTATAAAATAAATTAATTAAGAATAAAAGCATAAAACTAATAGGATTATAGTTTTATCATATTATGAATGATAAATTTGATTGAAGGTTTATTTCAAACTGCTTGTGCCTCAGGTATTGAGATACATAATTCAATACTAATTTGTCATTGGGATTGATTAATCCCAATGACAAAAATGCTGAATTAAGTTTTGGTTGTTAAGTTTTTAAGATAATATATTTTCTTATATATTATATACTAAATGTAATATATACTAAATATTTAATACTAATTTGTCATTGGGATTGATTAATCCCAATGACAAAAGTGCTGAATTAAGTTTTGGTTGTTAAGTTTTTTAAGATAATATATTTTCTTATATATTATATACTAAATGTAATATATACTAAATATTTCATAATATACACTATATTATTATTAGAAAACATTCCTTTCTTTATTTTATAAATTTTTTAATTTAATAAATTATTTTCTTAACTATCCAACATACCTTTTAGTGGAAGAAATCATAATTTTTATAATTTATTAACAGCAATAAAACCTCATATTATGATATTAAATAAAATGGATCTTTCAGAATTATCATACAAGCCACAAATTTTAGAGAAATTTAAAACTGAAAATGTAAATAATGTTATATTTACAAATTGTAAAGATCATACAGATGAAGGAATTAAGCATGTAAGTTGTAAGTTTTTATTAATTAATCTTTTATATTTTATTTTTGTTTGCATTTGCTTTTTTTGGCCATAACTTTCAAAACTCAAAAGATAATATTTCCATTTTCAATTTAATTCAAGCATTTAGGATTTTTGTTAAAAAGAACCACTACCTTAATGACATAAATTTGTATAATTCAATAAATAGGTGTTGTATGATAAATATGATGATTAATTTTTCTATGGTGTATAGTAATTATGATATAATAAATATATTAATTTCTGTGTTTATTTAATATGTTTATTATATCATAATTGCTATATTCTTCTAGATATAGATTTTCCAAAATTATTATTATTTTTTTTCTTAAAATTATTTTAGATATTTAATTTTTGGATTAACTATAATATCTTAAAATCTTATTGCATTATGATTATTTATAATTATACATAAATTTTATCAAAAACGTTTCTACAGCACAAATATATATCAAAATTTATAAATTTAATTTTTTTAGCTGTTTAAATTAAAAGTAAGAATAATGTTATTTCATTTATAGCTATGTGTGTGTATTAAAAAATGTTAGAGTAAATTTTTAGCATTATTTCAAACTGTATGACTATAATAAATTATTTACTAGTCTAACAATCTTTTAGCTGGATTATAATCAATACTTTTTATAACAGACCAGTTCAATTGTTATATATAGTCATATTCTGTTAATTGTAGACCAATAAAAATGACACACAAAATTTGGTTATTTTGGATTTATTCTACATATTAATTATTTTTAATTTTAGAAACATTTTCTGCTTCTAAGTTCCCTCTTCCTGAGTTTAGGGGATAAATTCGATTTAACGTGGTATAAGGCAGATTTAATGAAGCAGCAGCTTTACGAATAGACAATCCACTCTTAATGAGATCTAAGGCTTTTTTCATATTTTCATCAGTCCACTGCTGATATTTGCCTTTGTTATTATATATATTAGGCATCTAAAAATTAAAATAATTATTTTACAAACCTTGATATAATTAAAAAAAACAAACTTAATACAACAATGAAAAAAATCCAGATAAAGAAAATTTTCAATATTACAGGGAATAATATAATTTTTTGACCAGTAACCTCAATTATTTTAAGATTTTTGTTTTCTAGATAATTATTTTGATTCATTTTCATTAAATAAACCTTTGTTTATGGTTTATCATTATTCTTAAATAATTAAATAAGCAGCACCATTAGCATATTTTTAATGTTGCAAATAATAATTACTGGTTGATCAAAATTACCCGATTCAACTTGATCCAAATATCCTTTTCTGCATTAGGTGAAAAAAATTAGAAAATAAAAAAAGCTATCCCATTTAGAGAAACAAGAATATCTCCATCTTGTTTATAACACACATGGCTTACTCTGTTTCAATTTTGAAGTTACCAGTACAATTAATAACATAGAAATATCTTAAGAATCAACCTTTAAATCTTAGAACAGGTCTTTAAGCTCAGCTTTTACTTACCTTTTGGTAAAAAGTTTCCGTTGTAACTTTTTTCTTTATAACTGTAGAAACAAAAACTCGACAAAGTACGCCAAACACAGCTAAACTTACCAACAGATCACGTTATTCTGAATATACAAGCACACACTACTGGCAAAAATTAAAAACTGCTTAGGATAATCCAAATATCCACACCTTACCCTATTTGAAAGCACGTATACATGCATTTTTTTAACTGAACAATTTTTAATTAGGCCTATATGATAAAATTTATTTATTTTTTGTAAAAATGTTAATTATTTCTATGAATTCGAGATCGCGGATGATCTGACATCGCGGGCCGCACTTTGGGAACCACTGATCTAGGCCAACAAAACCTGAGCCTAGGGCGGAAAATTTGTAATCGCAATATTTTTGCCAGAAATCAACTATTCATGCAAGGTTAAAGTGCTGTATTTCTATTAATTAGTTCGAACTCGCATAGATAATTGAGGAAGCAGACACATCCTATGTAGATCAGAACTATTCTGAAAACGACTACACTGTTCTCTGTTCACAAAAGATGACACCGAAAATAAACATCAAAAACGTATTCTTCCATCACTACATGTAAAAGTTTATAGTGGCAGAAGATAGGCTACTATATTTCGTATGTTCGTTGCATATCCCTGCAAGTTGTTCAGACAAAAAGACATTTTCGGCGTTGAAATGTGTAAAAGCCTATTTAAAAGCAAATCTTATAATGAAAAATTAAATTTCTTTTCTCTTCTGAATATTGAAAAGGATTTAATATCTTCATTAAATTTTGAAGACATAATTAATGAATTTACCGAACAAAAGTATAGATATAAATATATCGTATATTGATACAATAAATTTTAAAATATAATTTATAATTTTGTTTTCAATAAATCTTGTAAACGTCTAATTGAATGATATTTCATTTAATTTAATTCATACCAAATCTTTAAAAAATAAGATAAGTTCATTAGAGAGGAAAAGAATATAACAATGAAAAGGAATTTATAGTTTATATATGGATAACAGAATCTTTAAAAAATTGAAAAATTTTATTCATAATAAAACTTTATGATATATTATTATGTATTCAAATGAATGTTTATTTTATCAATCAACAAGATTTATGCTCTTGAATAAATGAGTAATGTTGAATGCAAATCTATCACTGGTTTTTTTTGTACTGTCAATATTTGCAAATATGTTACAGATCATTACTTTTCATGAATATCAGCATTTTTTTTTTTTTGTTCAATGTAGTTAGTAAAATTGTATATAATATAAATATTGTAAATAAATTATTATTGTGTGTTTTAATGTATTCTATAAAGTTTCATAAATGTTTTTTGTTTTTTTTTTTTTGTTCCACGAAATTACCTGTTAAATATTTTTGAATAACTGAGATGTTGAGATGGAAATTTGAAATAATCTTGCAATAATTACGAAGTTACTGGACATTAATATTTCAGGAATTATCCGATCTTCCAAATCCATATTATGAATAATGAGTGCCTTTCACATGAGCAGAGTTGTTTACTGTGGAATTTAATGTGCTGTAAAATGGACTAGTTTGTTCATAAGCTTTGAAGCTATTATTACGTGCTTAGCTAATACAGATTATTATAATTTTAGTGAATAATATCTAGTAAACAAGATAGTAAACTGACAGCAGACTTGCTCTGTTATGTTTGTTTATATTAATCCTAAACAGATGAAGTAGCATATTATAACCGATATAAATTTTTATAATGCAAATGAGCATATTTTGAATTTTTCATAGATGATCAAGATAATCATGAGATCTTCTTAATATTTACTATGGTATCTGCCGATTTACATTAGAAAGGTAGCAGCATGGAACCAGAAACCATTTGCCGTTCCACAATTTTGGAGAGAGTTAGTGGCGGATTTTCGCACAGGCGGTAAAGGAAGCCGTCTCGGGCCCCGCAACTCAGGGGGCCTCTTATTTTATGATAGCACATATTTAATTTTTGATACGATTTTTAACAAGATTTATACACTACAACAATGTTTCTGAATCCAAGAATACCCGTACAATTAACCCGATAGTTTTATAACACACTATGAATACCGTGAATACGACTCGTACTTAGGTAAACAATATAATAAATTCGATTTTGTTACACATTTGTATGCATTTTTCTAAAAATAAAAGAAATGATTTTCTAAAAAAAAAAAAAAATTTATTTTAATAGAGTCCAAAAATCTCTTTGGGCCTTCTTAAGGCAAACTTGCGTTAAGGAGGCCCAAAGCGTGGGAAAAAACCACTGAAGAGATCACAATGCTTGCTAGTTTTGTATGGGAATAACAAATATAACAAACTACAAAAACTTTTAAATCAGCTCATAAAACTATTAAGCTTCGTTTTTTTGCAACATTAATCTAGCATGTCTTTTCCTCATTTCGATATGATCTTGCAATGTTTTTGAATATTCAATGAATATATATTCAATAAGATTCAATGTAAATATTAATATCATTATTTTTTTTATAATTAGTTGATGCAATTAATGACCATTGTTATATATTGTATTCATCATGATTAATATGATTAATAAACACCAAAATTAGAATAAACACAAACTTCGTTAAATTTTTTTACTTGCTGTTATTAAGATCAAAAAAGGAAATAAAAATGTTTAAAATTGCAAATTATTTTTCAAATCGTTGTAAATATATTTAAGACTTGTTTATATAATAAATGTATCTATTTGACATAGTATAAGTAAGAAAATATGCTAACAACACGAAACTAAACTTTAATATTATTATTCTTTTTCTTGATTTAGCCTAAGCTTATTTTACAAAATTCTAATTTTGTGGCTTCTTGATAAATTTTTATTAAAAAATAACTGAGAATAAAATTGAATTTTTGATTAAAAGTTTTATTGTATATCAAAAATATTTCAATATAAAATTTTTAACAGCATCTAGTTTAAAGCATAATTCTAATTGAGAAACTTCTCATTGTATTATTATTAGCTTTTCGGTTAGTTTTTTTATTCTAAATTCTGCAGAAATGATAAATTTTAGATTCAAAGGAAAACGGGAATACTAAATATTTTCCTTTTTTAAATATGCGAAAAATATAGTAGAGAAAAATATAAATCTAGTTGTAAAATTTTTTGATATTTTCTACAGTAGCATAATATTTTATTGATACAAAGAAATGAATAATCTGCTGATAACAACTCAATGTTTTGAAATTGAACAAACAAAAGCTGTTACAAATGTTTACATAATACATGTTACAACAATTCCAGGATACTATATTACAGTTGTCCCCATCAGGCCTTCGAGATAAAATATTTCCCCATTTTAAAGCCTAAATATGGGGGATCATTAAGTTACAGAATGTTGAAAGATCATTTATATTTGATATGTTTTAATATAATAATAATGAAGGGAGATTTATCTACAGTACAGTAGAGAAAAAAGTTTTTTAGAAAAGAATTTTAGCTTGCAGAAACAATTTCATTACGTTTACGTTACAATTATGGAATAATGGAATACAATATGGTACTATTGATATTATAATATAATATTATATTATATTATTCCGTCTTTGTCTTTCTTTTGTATGGTAAGCTTGGTAGCCAATAGTGATTGCCCTTTCCACTCAAAAAGAGTACTAAGGGTACTGGTATGGGGAAAGTGAGTTACAAAATTTATATGTTAAGAACCAAAGTAACGAAACCTTTGTGATGACTAAAGCAAGTACCTAATCCTATAGTGTTGTATAAGTAGGCTGTTAATAAAAGTAGGAAATCAGAACTATGTTAGTAATAAGAGTTGTTTATATAAGAAGGAACTAATGTTAGTAGGAAACCAGAACTGTTAGTAATAGATGTTAGGACAAAACTTATGATATGTTAGTGAGAAACTTATAACTATGTTAGTAGTTTTTTATTTTTTATTATTTTT
>AYEL01091516.1:0-39381 GCA_000484575.1 Olivierus martensii
CCGACGCTTTTAAACGCCGAACCTTCATTCAAGCACAACTTTGATCCAATTATAGCAGTGTGACAATATCCCAACAAAAACAACAGTCCCCACAAGCTAATTATAGTGCGATATCAGTTGTCGTTCTTCCACACCGATAATACTTCCAATCGCACACTTGTTTTTCGGCCGCCGCGCGCTGACAGTACCTACACGAACAAAAACAACAGTATGACGTCATCACTTCTGCCTCTCTCTACAACTTATAAATATAGCGCACATCCGCTCTCCATGCTACACCGGAAAATACTTCCAGCCGATCAACTCTTTTCGCCAGCGAACGGTGACAGCACTGCCACCTTTGTCCCACTGTCCATCAGAACAAAAAAAACAACAGTGTGACGTCATCGCTTCTATTCTCTCACTTTTACCCTGACAATAGACTACTGTTTATTATATTTAATCATATTTTTGAATTAAAGATATTGGACTTATATATTTTTGCATCTAAAGAAATCTAATGTTGCAATCTCTATATAATGCACATTTTAATTTAAAATTTATCTCATCTCAGGAATTATATTAATAATAAAAATATTATTGTATTGAAAATATTTTATTTTATAGTTCTATTGTAGCTTATAATTTATTAAATTTTGGAAATATATCTTATAAAAATTGCTCCTAAGAATGGAAGCGAGAAAATTATCAACATTCAGCAGGATCAATGAAAACAAAGTTGAGGAATCACAATTCAAGAGAAAAAAATCTTTATTATAGTTTTATGCTGAACATATCTGATAATTGATTTGAGTTAGCTCTTTTAATTCGCTCTCTGAGATATTAAGCTACATGTTATAAAAAATGTTACAGTTAGTTTTTTCGTAAATTTTTCACATCGAGGTGTTGCATTTTTATTTTAATAATTATTATATTGGAAACGGGCATATTTTGAATTGATCCGTTTTGGAAAGATTAACGGCAATTTTTATGTTATTTTAGTGAAAACAATTGCTTTTGCCTTATGAAACTTTCGGTTAGCACTATGATAATTTGAAATTCGACGTAACTTCTTTGCTGAAGTTTGGTAACTGTTAAACTGGAAAATTTAAAGAAACACAGTGCTTCAAACAAGATGGAAAACGTCGTTGTTCTGTTATAACCGAATGACGATTGTTTTTTTAGAAGTTATTTCTTCACTAGGATGGATTTACTTAGACTATGTAAAATGTTTACAACAGTCTTAATTTGTTCTATATGAAGTCAACTTCTGTCATTTTATTTTCATTCATTAGACGGTATTTCTTGTGCAGTTTTACGACGATTCTACCTTGTATGTACTAACTGATGGTGCATTATAGTTCTCATCATCAACTGTTATATATCCCTGGTGATGTCAGCCGTCAGATGGAGAATGATGTTAAAGCGAATTTATCTTTCAAGTATACTTTCCAAAAGAAAGTGTAGAAGATCACACATTGATTTTGTTTCTTTCGTCCAATTGCTGTATTTCTGCTTTCTCATTAAAAATTTTGAAATAGTAAATTTTCATGAAATTCGGTAGTGACGTTCTGGAATTAAAAGATAAATTCAGTGCCATATCATTCTTAGGAATTTAACTTCAACTATTTAAAAGTAGTAGGTATTCAATCTCTTGAGTCACTTTCTTTATTTCTTCTGAGCAATTATTGAATTTTTATGATAATTCAATATCAAAGTCAAGTTGTTGAAGATAATCTCAATGAAATACCAACTAATCCTTTACTTTTAACTGTATAAAAATGTCGGACCTTCAGAAATCAAAGTTTTCTTCCTAAGAGTTTTTAAACTGTTAATTTGAATTCTATAAGTTTGATCACGGTGGTCATGCGAGTGAAAACAAATTTATTATATCATTAGTTAATACCATAGATTCATCTGATTAAAAATACGTTTAATGTTATAATGATTTTTTAGAATAACTATAGAACAATTTGATCGAATTTTATAACATTCATCTCTATTGAAGTTAATTTTTATAATATATAATTTAATCCAGAGCTTTTAATATTATTTAAAAATAAAGAACACAGTTCCAAAAGTAGACGATCAGTCCTTTCGAAGATTGATTTTTATGTAATTATGAATAGAAAAATTCAATTTAGATAGAATAAAAATTATGCGGCGTTGATATATAATTATAGCATATTATATTTTATGTATCAATCTAATCAATGCAGAGAAATTTTATGTGATATGTTATTTCTTGTATTTTAAAAGTAATTCTATTCCAAATGAAATAGTTGAAATCCCATATCCAGAAAGAAGAAATATGAAAACACTCATCAAATCTTCCACGGACAAAGGACGAATATTGTCTTCTGAATTTATTGAATTAGTTTTTGAAGATTGCAATGCATCTTCTTCTAACTTTTTATAAAATCCACTTTCTATAAGTCTTCTAAGCCTATAAAGTAAATAAAACCAGTCAGAAAAATTTATTAAGTTAAATGAAATATGGGAAATTTAATATTATCAAAATATTACATATCTAAGAAATATAAAATGAAATAATTGATTTATATAAAAGTATTGCATTTTTGTTTCCGTTTTTTCTTTATATAATTTTTTCTGCATTTTTATTGCATGAGAGCAGAAAGTATAGTTTGCTGTATTGATTTAAATTCATTGAATTTGGTATTGATAAGAATATAGAAAAAGTTAAATTTAGTTTCATTTCAATTATTGATTGAATTATTGAATTTCAATTACTGATGAATATAACAAACTGAACCAGTACGATATATTATAAAATCTATAGACTATGTATTTGTGTTTATGTGTGTCTGTATTTTACATATATTATTTTTCGTATAAAAATTAAATGTCTGATGTAGAAATTAAGAAATTTCATCTGTAATTATCAGACATTGTCCGATATAATGAATTTCATTTTTATGTTTTATCTTGATAGAGTTTAAATATTGTATATGCTATATAATCATATTGTAATATTAAAGATGATATGCTTCTAAAAATTATTTTAATTAAGGAAGAAAAACCCACGGTATTAAAAGTTACTATACGGTGTATGATAATTTAAAAATTCTTACAATTTGTTAAACTGATTTTTATATTTGAAACTCTTCTTTATACCAAAAGCAATCGGATATGATGCTATTGAATCCTTGGATATTATAAATGATTCTTCTCCATTAAGTTTGGTATATATGTTTATTACATTTTCTGAAGAAATAAAGGCATATTTCTCATTTAAAACATTAATCATTCCTTCTTTGAAATAGGAGAATCTTTTTTCTGGATGATTTTTCATATAATTTCCTAATTCCTTCACTATTCCATCTTTTGTATTCTGAAATGTAAAATAATTTACATTTTAAAACAAAAACGAATTTGAATTTAACCTATTAGTCAAATTTTTAATGTAAATTAAAAATAGATAACTTAATGTAGATTATGTCTTTTTCATTAAATTTTAATTAGAATACGAAAAAATGAGTTATCAATTTTTTGAAAATAGTTTATAAATATTACTTAATGTTCATAAACTCTTTATTATTTACTAATATTAATGATTAATATTTATATATGAATCCATACAATCAAAAACTTTTCAACAGCAGTATTAGATAATGTTCCGCATGAATATTCATTTCGGTGAATAGCAGCTACCAGTTCTTGAAAATTTGTAGGGGTTTTCTCATATAATGGATATGTCATGAAAGAGAAAAGCGCTCCACTGTATGCAGATATTATGACAATTACTCCTAATAGCCAAACACCAATGGTGATTCTTGTAGAACTATTTTTAATATGATCAATAACACCACCTGAATATGTAAATAAAAGTAATACTATTAATTATAATTCAAAATTAAGAAATATAAACAAATTTATGACAAATTATTTCATTTCTAACAGTTTTAAATAAATTAACGGTTTTAAATAAATCATTGCGTTAATTTATTTAACGCAATGATTTCCAAACATTTGTGTCTTCTGCGTCCCCATTTTTATAAAAAAATTGGTATGTCTCTCATTTTCATAACAGTTCTAATTTAACAAATACTTTCTATAAAACAATAGGCCATATTTTTGTAAAGACAAAGTTCTAATACATAAAAATATTTATAGTTCCGCTTAATTGGGATACATTGGGACTAATCCATTTTGGCCCAGTTAAGCAGCTGCCCCAATTAAACGAACTAATTTCTAAAATAAATTATGTAATATGTAGGTAAATAAATAAATAGGTAACAAAATAATAATAATTATTTATTTATTAAATCTTTTTTCTGGATGATTTTTCATATAATTTCCTAATTCCTTCACTATTCCATCTTTTGTATTCTGAAATGTAAAATAATTTACATTTTAAAACAAAAACGAATTTGAATTTAACCTATTAGTCAAATTTTTAATGTAAATTAAAAATAGATAACTTAATGTAGATTATGTCTTTTTCATTAAATTTTAATTAGAATACGAAAAAATGAATTATCAATTTTTTGAAAATAGTTTATAAATATTACTTAATGTTCATAAACTCTTTATTATTTACTAATATTAATGATTAATATTTATATATGAATCCATACAATCAAAAACTTTTCAACAGCAGTATTAGATAATGTTCCGCATGAATATTCATTTCGGTGAATAGCAGCTACCAGTTCTTGAAAATTTGTAGGGGTTTTCTCATATAATGGATATGTCATGAAAGAGAAAAGCGCTCCACTGTATGCAGATATTATGACAATTACTCCTAATAGCCAAACACCAATGGTGATTCTTGTAGAACTATTTTTAATATGATCAATAACACCACCTGAATATGTAAATAAAAGTAATACTATTAATTATAATTCAAAATTAAGAAATATAAACAAATTTATGACAAATTATTTCATTTCTAACAGTTTTAAATAAATTAACGGTTTTAAATAAATCATTGCGTTAATTTATTTAACGCAATGATTTCCAAACATTTGTGTCTTCTGCGTCCCCATTTTTATAAAAAAATTGGTATGTCTCTCATTTTCATAACAGTTCTAATTTAACAAATACTTTCTATAAAACAATAGGCCATATTTTTGTAAAGACAAAGTTCTAATACATAAAAATATTTATAGTTCCGCTTAATTGGGATACATTGGGACTAATCCATTTTGGCCCAGTTAAGCAGCTGCCCCAATTAAACGAACTAAATTCTAAAATAAATTATGTAATATGTAGGTAAATAAATAACTAGGTAACAAAATAATAATAATTATTTATTTATTAATAATAATTTATAAATAGATAATAATTGTTTTTTTGGTACCTATTTTAATTCTTTATTAAAATAGATACCTAATTATTAGCTTTTTAGCGATCTCCTCTGACTTCGCTTTCAATACTAAACCGCTGATATTTACACTTCGCCCCTAACTATAGAAAACCATTGATCTAATGCTTCTTCGACGTCTAGATCCTTTCCATGGACACTTTCTTTTGGATATGCCTGGAATTTCTTTCTGTAATGCCCTCTCTTTACGCAGTTGATTTTCTTGTTTTTAGGAGATGCGCTACGGTAGGTTTTGGTAAACTAGCTATATCAGCCAGTCTACGATGCTTGTATTAAATGGCCGGCTTTTAATTTTATCCAGCTCAGCAATTTTACTTGAAAGTATAAAATCATTTCTTGGCCACTTGGAAAATAATTTTTATTTAAAAATTTTAAATAAAATCGTCACTGTAAATGAATATCGCTAGGTTCCGTATTTAGTAACGGTAGACTCTAAAGCATACGCATACTTACCAGATGCACTACGATAGATAACTGATTCGCATTACGATAGTATTACCAAATACACTGACGGAAAAAAAAATCCCAACACCAAGAAAAAATTATTGTAGAGTAATGGACGAATACTTACCAGATGCACTACGATAGATAACTGATTCACATTACGATAGTATTACCAAATAATATGGTACTCAGTGTTGACACACTTTCGAAAAATCCTTAATATATATCAAAAATTACTAAATTATTTTTGTGGTACTGTCCTAATTTAGCGAAAAGTTGTCCCAATTAAGCGTTGAAATTATGTATCAGTTTATTAGTTTGATTTCCGTTCCTTGAGGTTTGGCCCAAAAAAACGGCTGCTGCAATTAACCGGAGGCTCAATTAAGCGGAATCCACTATATTTATTATGGGTATAAGAATTTTTAATACAATTAAACAAACAAAGAAAACGAAAAATAGAATACATGTTTACATAATATACAACATAATATTTAATTTCATAGATGGGCTTGTTTTTGTAGCACCAATTCTCTCAAATCGGATGTCATGAAAGATATCGATACTCGAAATTCTTTTACAATAATTAACAAGATTATTATTTTGTCTTTAAAATAACCATAGCAGAAAATTTCTGGATACATAGATATATGTATTGTATTTATAACCGTTTGCTAATTTAGTTTTTTCGACATCCAATTTAAATTTATTGTTTGCTTGTTTGTGTCAAAAAAGTGTTTTTGTTAATTTTTGCACGTCTTCTTTGAATAGACCATTAACAAGATTATCATATTGTCTTTAAAATAACCATAGCAGAAAATTTCTTGATACATAGATATATGTATTGTATTTATAACCGTATTTTGCTAATTCAGTTTTTTTCGACATCTAATTTAAATTTATTTTTTGCTTGTTTGTGTCAAAAAAGTGTTTTTGTTAATTTTTGCACGTCTTCTTTGAATAGATTCGCGCCCCATAGTTTGAAAAAAACCGAATTAACGTATAAATTTTTATAAGAAACTAATAAACATGTATATTTGTATATGTTTAACAATAAAGTCATATATAAAATATATATATAAAAATACACTTTTAATATATGACCAAATTAGAATGTTTTCATAAATTGATTAAACTGAAACATTATTCTTCAATTAAATTGAGGTTACTTAATATTGCACTTAGCTCATTACATAAATCTGTTATAACTGACAATATAATGTTTTATAAAAAAATTATTAGTATTAAATTAATTAAAGAAAATTTTAATTAAATGGATAAAAAGTACTGTATCTTCAAACAAAATGAATTAATAGAAAACTGATGGTCTTTTCTTTTCCGGATATTTTTATACTGTGTCATTACTTAACTGTTATTTGAATTGTCTTACTCTACTTTTACTGTAATTCTATCGTTTCGTTCTATTTTCAAATTATCAAGTTTTCCGAAAATATGTCTTATAAAAATTTAAAGATTACCAGAAACAAATATTAATTTCTGAAATGTGAGAGGCAGTATAGTGAAATAAAACAAAAATATAAAGTGATGTAATGTACACAAATTGTTAATAACAATTTGCGTACTTATATCACTTTATATTTTTGTTTTATTTCACTATACCTCTTCCCATATTATTTACTTTACATCAGTTTTTATTTTGTTCAATGCAACAAAGTGCACATTTTGTTATTTAATATAACAAAACGTTTTTTATCAAATAAATAATAGGTTATACGAACATTTTAATCATCTAGACCAGTGATTCTCAACCTGGGCGATATCACCCCCTAGGAGGCGTTTTCGTTCTCGAAGGGGGCGCTGGAACGAAAAGGGGCAATCGGGGGGCGATAGACTATGTAGAGCGCGTTGAGATTTCATGACCTGATAGACTTTTTCTTAGTATTATTTTACAAAGGGAATTCTGCATCATATGCATTTTATAAATTTTTGACAACGGACTGGCAACACTGCACAAGAACGTCGAGTGACCGATTTCACAACCATTAAGCTGTCGAGGTGGAGCACCTGCCCATCAGCTCTGAATTCCTCAGCCTCTCATGTCTCATTCCAGTCAGCAACTAGCAGTATTCTGTTCTGATAACCGTCGACGCTTAACGGCAAACCAATTCCACTATAAACAGCATCGCAGCGGTAGTGAAAAGTTTCATTTCTTGAATAAATTTACAAAACATATAATAGGTAACCAGAAGATGTAAATATGCGAAGTCACGAATTCTAACGAAGATCAATAATACTAATTACAAACTAAACCTAACGGTTCTAATGACTCTACAATTCAGAGTTCAGCCTGAGCTCAGGTCTTTCACTAAACTCTACCTTAAATATAATTAAGTTCAAAACAAGCTTACAACAATTAATGTTTAACCGGCAAAACAAAACCAAAAACTTACAGCTAAAAGTAACGAATAAGTGTTAGATCTAGAACGACATGTGTCTGCTTATAACACTTGTGGACATACATACATGGTCCACAAGTATTATACATATAAATTGTCTATGTAAGAATAATTTGCTTTGAACTTTCTGAAATAAAAAATATGACACACAAAATGTTTATAAGCAACATAAGCAATGAGCTAATTTCTCTTAAGGAAATAATAATACTATTTCTTCAAAATATAATTAATTACTATTAAAAATAAATTCAATGACATCTAAAGATTATTTAGTCAATAGAAACCTATTTAGGTTTCTAGACCTATTTTAGAAAAATTATGAGAATTACAAATTTAGTACTATCCCAATTTAATTCAGGATGGGTGGCAAGAATTATTTTTAACCTCCTTTGCCATCCATCCTGTATAAGCTAATGCAGTGATTTCCAAACTTTGTCTGCATTCCCCTTTTTTTCATAAAAATTGGTATGCCCCTCATTTTCATAACAGTTAATTTTATAAATATTTTCTATTTTCAATTTAATACTACAAAACAATATACCAGTACTATATTTTGTATAAATGAAGTTCTAATACATATATTTTTTTATGTATTTTTATGGTATAATAAGTTTTAATACAATTAAACAAATCTTACAAAAAAAAACAAAAATAGAATACATTTTTAATACAATATAATATTTAATGGCAGGGTGGGCTTGTTTCTCAGCAAAAATTCTCTCAAATTGGACATCATTGAAGATATTGTTACTCGCAATTCTTTTTCAATCATTAAACAAGATATATATATTTTTTATCTTTAAAACAGAGCAGAAAGTTTCTCAGTACATGAATATAAGTATTTATAATCCTTTTGTTGATTCATTTTTTCAACAAAAATTTGAATTTACTTTTTAAATTAAATTATTGTGAATTTAATTTTTATCTCAAAAATGATGTTTTTTTAATTTTTTCATACCCTTTTGAAATAGACTCACACTCCCTTAATAGGTGCACCCCACAGTTTGAAAAACATTGAGTTAGTGCATTAAATATAAAAAAATCGTGCTGACTGTTTTCTGTGTCAATAATTATAGAAACAACTCAATGAAAGATAACAGTAATGTTATGTTTGTTAAAATTAAAAATTATTTTGATTGTTTTTAATGATGAAAGCAAGGTACATTTCATAAATACTGATATTAGTAGTAATTATATAATTACTACTGATATCAAATAGTAATTATATTATACTTACTGGAATAATATTTAAATGCTTATCCAATAAGCATTTAAATATTAAAATAATTTATTATTAGCAAATAAATACAGATACTAATGATAAATTACTGTATTCCTGCTTAAGTACTTATTGTATTATTTGTAGTTCTTCATGAGCAGTTTAACAAAAATTTTTGATTACTTTGGCATTTTGTTATTTTCTACTTAATATCTTTCTCTTTACAGTTGTTGCCAAATATTATAAATTTAATTTATAACAACAAAGTCGCAAAGGTAAATTTATTAAATATCCTAAGAAATTTTTATTTGAATTTTTGAGGCATTCAAAAAATCAAATTACAATTTAATTATTTAATCTTTAATATATTTTATTATTTTAATTTTTCATTGTAACAGTGAATAGAGTTTTTATTCTTAAACAAAATATTCTAAAATGGAAATTTAGAAACAATTCCATTAACCAAAAAGATTCTTACAGGTAGTTCTCACCTCTACGAGTTAATTTATACATGGAATGAGCTCACATAGTAAGAACTTGTAAACCAAGAATCAATTTTTCATAGCCATAATATTTTTTAAAAACAGGAGTTCTGTTCTCAGCAATGAAATTTCACCATAACAAAATTAAGTAAAAGTCAATAAAATCACTAGTTTATGATTAAACAATGATTTATTTATCTAAAGAAATGAAAATATAGCTATCAAAATCAAGCAAATTATAATATTAAAGAATTTTTATTCTTTATTATTATTGATAGATAAATGTTTTTTTTATACAGATCTACTGCCTTAAGTACAATCTGGGAATGAAAGTTATTTACATAATATGCTAGTATGTAGATATATACTGAATATAGCATGTTGCAGCCAGCAGATGCACTACTACCACTACTTCTCTTGCTGCCATTTTTTTTTTCCAATTTTGCAGCAGATGATAGTGTTTTGTTATCAGTTGTACCATATTGTATAGATATGTGCATGGTTTGAAATGCCTATTTATAAATGTTTGGCATTTATTGTTTACGTATATATTTTTTTTATTTTATTTTTTTTGTTACTTCATATTTGAAAAACCAGCAAACCAGGAACTTGGTAAGCAGGAAATCATGAACCAAGAACTACCTATAGATGATATTAGATTGTAAATTAATTAATTATATAATTAGCTCATTTACAATCTCTTGTCATGGCCGCATTTAAGGAATTAATATTAGAAAGTATCAGGAAAACCAGCTCTATAATGGGAATCCATAGGCGCAATTAAAGATTCGAAGCGAGAGAAAATAGTAATGGTGACACATCTGGCGCGGGAGTTCGCACATGCGCAGAAACATGGACACCACACGCTTATTCCTTTTTTATATATAATTGCAATTTTTGTTAAAATTCATTTTGAAAATATTCAATGTTATGTACAGTTTCATTGAAATATTTTTCCAATAATGTTTTGGTTAGAGTTAAAAGATTTCTATAGACAAAAATTTAAACATACAAAAAAATTCCATATAAATTACTATTATCTTAACTCATTTTACAAAATATACATATATTAAGTATTTTTCCAAGACAAATCAAAGTTAAATAATTGAGAAACATCCACATTAACTGAAGCTGCTATTTTATCCAACAATTCTTAGTCAGTTTTTATTAATTTTAAATAGCTGCATTTTGTAAGTTAATGTAATTTTTGTTGAGAATACTATAATTTAATCAAAAATTTGACAATATCAATTTTAAAATTTTAAAAACTATTGTATCAGTATTTTATAATAAAAACTGACTACCATTTAGCTTAACTATTGAAAACTTCTTACTTTAGATAAAAGCAAACAATAAGCCAAATAAGTAAGATAAATCTCATTTAGCTTAACTAGGTGTATATATATTTATTTGCTATTGAAAACTTCTTACTTTAGATAAAAGCAAACAATAAGCCAAATAAGTAAGATAAATCTGGGAATCCATATCCAATTATCTCTTAGTCTGATGTTACAAAATGATAAAGATATACTCAATGAACAATAAAATTATTTTTTGTAACAGTGTTGTTGATTTATCATTATATGGACTAAAATTAGCTGTGTTCATACTGAAATACTTCTTACTTTTATTTAATAACTAAAGTAAACAATAAGCCAAATAAGTAAGATAAATCATTTATTCAAAAATGTTTTATCTTAATCTTAGTTATTTGGCTTATTGTTTACTTTTATTTATTAACTGAGTTGTTCAAAATGATATCCCAGTCTGAATGCAAGAATTGAAACATAGCACCATTGATTATCATACCCTCTCAAAGATCCCTGGTGTGGTTTGGATCATATTGCATTTGACTAAGATTCTTGCCAATACAGACTTCTCTGACTTACATAGAGAGTCTAACTTACAAGGAAAATATATTGATCAAAGTAGATAAAGCTATAACAGAAGATAAATGATGAAATTATGAGAAAATACTATCATATGTGCATACATTATGTACAGGTAGTGCTTGACTTACAATGATTCACCATTACGATGGCCAAAACTTATTATTAAAAATTCTCTAATTCAACTTTGCCACCTGCATATACATACATATATCACATTAAAAGATTGATCATAAATATGGTAACAACCAGTGCCGTGCCAAGAAATTCGGCCGCCTGTGTGCAACTCTTAGTTGGCCGCCCCCATATACAGTATCTATAGTCGCTCCAATTCAATCAATAAAACAAAAATTAGAAAATTAATAGTCATAATTGTAACAACTTTAAATAATTTCATTTATTATTTTATCAATAATAATACATAACGGTCATAGCATCTTAGAAATTATCGGTAATAATACAATAAGTAACAGTCATGACACAAATGAAGAACATCTTGGAAATTGTAACAAATTACAAAATTTTCGTTGCATATAACCAATATTAAATAAACTTCAAACTTCACTACATACAAAAATTAAGTATGTAATTAGATAACAAATAATTTAATATTTTCAAAAAAATATTAAATTATTTGTTAAAAATAGGAAAAAACAAGCATTCACAAGAAATAAGTTTGGCGTGCTTTATTAAAAGCAAATTCTGATATAAGATAGTGTAAATAAATTTCATCCAATAATTTATGCTCTAGTGCTAAAAATTGTGTGGGGATCA
Organism: Olivierus martensii; assembly: GCA_000484575.1. Taxonomy (NCBI): domain Eukaryota; kingdom Metazoa; phylum Arthropoda; class Arachnida; order Scorpiones; family Buthidae; genus Olivierus; species Olivierus martensii. Next base: position 12,549 of record AYEL01091516.1, read on the forward strand.
TGAATTCCTCCTCCCCGAGCGGAGACGGGTTGAGGAATGCATTGAGGCAATAGAATAACAGGACGTATTTAAATGTCATTGTTGTTCTATGGAGTCATAAATTTAAGATGGTTTACTCAGGTGTCTATTCAAAGAACCATAACTGAACTATTTGTAAATTACGTAAGTTAAAGTAATAAACATCTCCGGAAAAGGTGAGAAAGGTCAAAATTATAAAAGGACAAGGCCAATTGAGTTCGTGTCCAAAGTTTTTGGTTCTAAACTGTCGGTTCTGTCTTGTCAGCTGGCTTTTCCGTTCACACGGACGCTGTCTAGTCTCTCCTCATACTCATCCTCCGCTCTGCACGAACTTGGGAAGAAAACGTTCAAGTGGCCATTCTAGCAGAAGATTATTAACGGTTATGATTCGAGAAGATCCTCTAACCAAACCACGAGAACGTCTCTAACGGATAGGAATACCTCTGTTGAGTCGATTATCCTCATCGCCGTTTGCCATACAACGAGGGTAAAACAAGGAAACGACAAACTTGTCTCGAACGGATAGGAATACCTCTGTTGAATCGATTATCCTCATCGCCGTTTGCCATACAACGAGGGTAAAACAAGGAAACGACAAACTACGATATCCAGTCAAGATTTATTTCTGGAGCTTCTTCTTAATAATTGCCGACTGAGTGTTCATATTTGGCGTCGCCAATTTTATGAACTAGAGACTATATAAAAGGGGACTAAAGACTTTGACCAGATAACTGAGAACCGAAGTGAATTCTCCTCCTTTGTGAAACATCTAAGTAATTTAAAGATATCTCTCTCGTTTTTGCCTGAATTAAAGTGTAAAATTTGTAAATAGATATTTCCTCTCTGATCAATAAAGCTGTTGAATTTTATTCAATGTTGTCTCAGTCCATACTTGCCGAACTGCATCAGTTCGGTATCCTTACATCGCGCGCGCTTTGTTGACCGCTTTTAGGCCTAACACCTGTCGTTCACACTTCCGTTTCCGGGGCTGGGAATTCAGATTTGTTAGGCGTTCTTTTGCATTGTTGCTCTTAAATAGTTTTTGATTATCTTCAATTTGGAAAAAGAACGTTGGCCAGATGCTGCAGAAACAGGCAGAGTTAAAACGATCCTAAAGGTTGGTTCAAAACTAGCGCGGTAGCGGTATTTTATTGCTTTACTTTTCCGCCACCGAAAAACAGCTCAGCAGTTCACACTAACGCGGTACATTATCTTGAAAGTGCATTATGGGAAGGCTGTATAGACTTCCAACATTTTAATAGACACAGAGTGCCAACATTTTGATTATTGTATACTGTACGATTATGATAGAAAATAAAGTGAAAAATTCTTTTAGATTATCAATAAACGAATAAGCAGTCGTATTGAAATCTGACTTGAAGATTGTTGAGCATCGTTATTGGTCAAAAAAACAGAACGGTTCACTACCACGGCGGTTGAAGTTGAAGCAGCATCGACTCGAACCGCCGCCGAAAATCCGCGCCTCAAACCGCTCTGTGACCGCGTGGGATGACGTCATAAGGCGGTTTTCCGCATTAGTGAGAACCAACCTTAAGTGCGATAACTAAATTAGGGAATGTGCCTTGAAGATCGTTTTTAAAAATATATTGAAACACGTTATATAGATGTGAAACAATGTTTTCTGTTTGTATATTGTCATTACTGATAAAATTCCATTAAATAAATCATATCTATCAATATCGGATCCTTTTCTTTGTGCATCAGTTAATTTTAGATGATCTTTGCATGATTTTGATATTTGCCTTGGAGTAAAATATTAATTCAGTTAGTTATTTCGTAAATTGACCTTAGAATTGATTTTTATTTTTTAATTTATCTTTTCCAAATGAATAGAATTTTCAAATTTACATATAAGGTAATAAGTTTCCTTTTCCCTCTTATTTCGTTTTATTGGTTTTTTAATTTTATTTTATATCTTGTTTTATGTTTTTGCGACATTCAGTTTGGCCGCCCGTGTGCGATGCACGCCTTGCACATTTATCAGGCACGGCACTGACTATACAGATGACATAGCAATCATTAGACTTAATAAGATATGGAAGAACTAAAATTAATTCAATCATCTGATTGAAGATCGCAACTTCTTATCCACATGACATTTTCTTGATAGTAGAGAACGAAAACAAGAAGGATCTGATCCATTACATATACTCTACATAGAACATCTATGAAGATTTACATATTATGGCATAGATCAGGCATTATAAAACATTGTGTGAAGTGGACAATCGAGCAACAATCCTCACCAAAAATATCAAAACTTGGCCTCCGAGATCAGAATGTCATGAAAGAAAATTGATTAATACGAAATAAGAATTATCTCTCCTCATCCATATCAATCTTCTCCAGAAAAATTTTGGCCCAGCAACGAATAGGAATCCAGTAAATTCTCAGATAAAAATTAAGTATAACGTATCATCGATTACAAAAATTAAAGAAAGGATTTTCTTGAGATGAAAATCTTAAAACAGATGAATGAAGATCTTTCAATGAAATTTTGTGAAGATGTAAAAAGTATTAGGAATCGTTTAAAGAAATTGTCAAAAACAAGAAAAATTGAATGAGTATAAATAATTCTCCTCTCTCCTCAGCACCAAATGAATTACTTTCTGAAATTGCAAATATTAGGAATAGAAAAAATGGTTTAGAAGTTAGAAAAAAATTTCAATATGATGAAAACGAGCTACTCGTAGACTTTTCTAAAGTTATTAAGTTGTTTATTGTAAACAAGTTTCAAACAACCGAGCAGACCCGAATTATGTGAATATCGGCAATTATTAAATTTAAAATCAAATAAATTATTGTCTGAAACTGCAAGACCAAGATTCGATTAGAATACCGATCAAGAATTAGTAATACGGAAGATCAGAATGCAACTGAAATAAAAGACTAAATTTATCGTCATCCCAAATATAACTGTCGGCCAGATGGTCGCGTGGTAAAGCTGTGGCTTATCACCCTGGAGGACCGGGTTCGAATCCGGGTCCCATACCTCCAATTTTTCAGGAAGGGTCCGAGCCCGGCCTGTTGAACCCCATCCTTCAACCATCCGGTTGACCCCATCATGGGTGCTGGCCAGCCTGTGATGGAGCTATAAATGGCCGCCGCCAGATACAGAATATCCCATGAGGATATGGCGGCGTAATAAAACTAACCTAACCTAACCGAGCCCGGTTCATTGAACCCCAACCTTCAACCATCCGGTTGACCCCATCATGGTGTTGGCTAGCCTGTGATGGGCTCTACAAGTAGCCACCGCCAGATAATGTATATCCGTTGTGCTATATGGCAGCTTAACCTAACCAAATATAACTTCAGTAACATCCTGAATACAGTAATTCAAAGACATCGCCATCGTCAGCAACGACAACGACAGATTTCGATAAGAGATGCTATATCTAGATGGTGACAATATCATAAAGAGGCCGGATTGGCTGCGTGGAAACGCTTCGGCTTTTCAGTGGAAGGATTGGAGGACTTAGGTTTTGAGTCTCGGGTCCCCCTCTGAAAATATTTATCATAGTCCGGGCACGGCCCGTCGATCCCTGTCCTCCACAATACAGCTTACCCCTCCGCAGGAGTGGGCAGCCTGTGTAAGGAGTTTTTTCGCCCCGTCACTCAGTATTCTCCCTGAATGATGTCATCTCTTGACTAAAAAAATATCATCAAAAAGAAAGCAAATTTTCACTAGGAAACTGTAATCCAGTTGTATTTTATGTTATTTCATATGAAATTGCACTAGTGATAAAAAATAAATTTGAATTTTTCACAAATTGTGACAAAATTTTGAAATTTTTAATCTCAATTGTTCGTGTTAATGATAGATTTAACACGAAAATTATCAGAATAAATGGATAATCCGAAATTTTACTTTATTTTCGTCGTTACCTGCCATTGAATTCGTTTTTCCACTTACGAAATATTTTCTTAAATAAATAGAGCAACAACAACATCGGACAAAATATTAATATCGATACTTCTTGGCGTCATTTTTAATAAAAATTTGTATGAAAATAACCTAAAGGAAAATACTACAGATTTTGGATAAAAGAATAGATAGGTAGTAAAGAATAATTTTTGGAAAATTCCTTTACTATATTAGTCTTAAAGAATGCATTTTTAGGAATTTTTTGATGGATGGAAATAGTCTTAAAAAATCAAATTTAGAATGCAAAAAAAACGAATTTTTTGTCAACAGATGACGCCATTTTCTATTCTGTTCAAATACTAAGCGACAGGGAGAAAAAAGTCTTTAACCAGGGGGTCTATGCTGTCTTAACAAAAATTCTCTCTCTAGAGAGACTATTTGACGTCACTAAGCAAACGTCGCTTCTGATTGGTTGTTCCGCTAGAGGGACAATTTTCTCGTTCTAAGTCGATGTTGCAGTACTTTTAAAGAGGCAATTTAGTCAGAGACAATTTTTTGTCTCTTAAAAATTGTCTCTCTGGAGAGTAATAGCCTTACCTATCTCTCGGACGAGACAATCAACATTTAGATGTTTTGAAAAAAGAAATAATACGTAATTTCAATCGGAATAGAATATTTAAAGACCATTAAAATATTTGGAGTGTTTTGGGTGATCTATTTTTTAAAAAAATTTAATTAATAATAAAAAAATGAAATTGTAGCATTGTAAGGAATTAACGTCAAATTTACACACGGGAGAAAAAAGTCTTTAACCAGGCTGCCCACTCCTGCGGAAGGATCAGCCGGATTGTGGATTGGGTCGGGCGCAGATCCTATGATAAATATTTTCAAGGCGTGGGACCCGAGATTCGAACCGAGTCTTCGAGAGTGGAAAGCCAAAGCGTTTCCATGCAGCCATTCAGGCCGAGAAGATTGATTCACAGAAGTGTAATGTTAAAAACGATTCGTTAAATCAGTCCTGTATGCCTTCAAGAGAACCTAGGAAGTTCTGATATTTGGATTTTGAATTAGCAAAAAATCCATCATCCAATATTTGATAATCCTCATTGGTAGTAGTAATTAATAATTATTCCATATTGGAATTCTGGAGAACATCAAGGTAACGACTCTGCCTGGTCAAACTTCTCATCGAAGTGAATTTCCACTGCGACTTTCAATAATTGTGGAACTGCTGTTCGTAATTTGTTACAGAATTTTCAATCTCCAGGAATTGAGACTGGCATATTATAATAATTTGCAATCGACTTGTTTTCGAAAAGTGGTCCATCATGTTTTAAATTGTATTCAAATTCACCAACAATGTATTCATCCTTCCATGTTTGCATTTCTACTCGCGTTGGTTTATAAAGATCTCTTTACCTCCTTAAATAAATCTTTGATTTGTATCAAAGTTATCTCAGTCAATTTCAATCGAAAAAGAACCATTGTTCACCGTCCTTACTCATAAGCCCAGGAATGCTTAAAATTAAAACCTATCATTCCTTCCGCTGTTCCCATATATTGCGTATGTTATTCATACATAATACTTGTTTCAGATTATTATTATATATGCACTTAGTATGTTATAAAAAGTTATGCCTGCATATTTATTTTTATAAGATAGCTGTAGAATAAGGTTTTTTGCATATTTTATGCCCCTTTCCAATTAGGGAGATTACTAAGGGCAGGCCAACTACAGGCTTCACCCACACCCGTAAAGGGGGACCGGTATCGCCGGATTTGGCTCAGCACCCCGAAAAAAACTTTTCAGGAGATACCGGACCTGGTATGTGAACCCGGATCCTCCTGTGTGGCACGCCAACTTCATTACCACTCGGCCATCCGGTTAGGTTAGGTTAGTTAAATTACGCCGCCACATCCTCATGGGATATACTGTATTTGGGGGCGGCCACTTGTAGAGCCATCATAGGCTGGCCAACACCCATGATGGGGTTAACCGGATGGTTGAAGGATGGGGTTCAATGAGCCGGGCCGAACCCTCCTGATAAACTGGGTGGTGTGGGACACGGATCTTCCAGAGTGGTAAGCCAAAGCTTTACCATGCGGCCATCCGGTCGCTGTAGAATAAGGTGGTATCATAAAGTTCGAACTGCAGAAAGATGTATGGACGTGTCCGATAGAATGTTATGACAAAAAAGCAGCAGTTTGAATTACCTACTATAGTATGTACGCTTTTTTTGTTGCAGCTTCATTTTTCTGGAAGAGGTTATTCATTTTTCCCTTTAAGTCCTCGTAAAGTTTTCAGATGTAAGACTTTCTCTTCGGTTACAACCAGGTTTTGTTCGTACTAAATATTGTTTACGTTGTGGAAAAAATACCGATGAAATAACTGATTAAGTAAATGTAGTTTTCAGATGTAAGACTTTCTCTTCGGTTACAACCAGGTTTTGTTCATACTAAATATTGTTTACGTTGTGGAAAAAATACCGATGAAATAACTGATTAAGTAAATGTACAGTTAATTTCGATATAGTTTCTTAAAAAAAAATCATTTTGCAGATATTCTTCAAATCTGATAACGAAAAAAATCTCTTCCATATACAATAATATTTAATAAAATCATAAGGTTTATTAAATACATGATTAAAATTAGCAATACATCACGGCGAATTTAATATTGTAATTTATTATAATGTGTTTATAAATAGCAATAAATTCAAACAAACTCATAGGAGAATCTCCTTTTAATACAGTGGAAGTCATTTTAATACATAATCTGCTGAAAATTACATTTCTATTAAGACAAAATATGAACCTCCTCGGGTACACAACCAACATGACTGATGACAATAAATGGCACATGTACATGGCAAACTCACGGACACTATCCGCGATCCGACAAATATCCTGTCAAATTCTTTTTACCGATTAAAAAGACGTGAAGCATCAGTTACAATAAAAAACACAGATACAGTGCTTTCGAGTGCTTTAGATAGACTCCTGTTCACATTTATACTTAAAAAGAAAAAACAATTTTTATAATTTTAATAATAAACTAAACACAATTACTGTATTAAATGGCGGATTTTTAAGATTAATCATTATCTTAACTTATAAAACAATTTTTGCATAACAATATTTGTCCATCTAATGCACTTTCTGTTTTGTTTGTGGAGCTTCACATGGGAATTATGTTTACAGAAATGGTTCAAATGACATACCAGACTAACTGCATGAAAATATAAGCTACTGCAATAGAGAACACACAATAACTCAAATATACTAGAGGAAACAGATTGCTTGTATTAAAAATAAATAACTTTTTTCTGTGCACAATTATAGAGAGAGAAAATATATTAGTGTTAAATTGTACTTTTTGTTTTGCATGTGGAAAGGACCTAAATTTATACATGCTGAAAATAAATCATACATCAAGAGATGAGTTTCTATTTTTTTTTTTTTCCTTTACCCCAAACATATAGGCACTTCCTGAAAAAATTACAGGGTTTTCTTTTTTAAATTAGAAACTCTGCTCTCTTTTATTATTTCTTGAAGATCAGGTACTGGTTTGGTTATATTCACTGAAACACCATCTAATGATAAACATGTCATTTTTTTTAGTACTAAATGATTACAATATGTTGCAGAATATCTACTTTTCGTTAACATGTTTACTACAGATTTCAAAATATTGTTTTCTATCTATACATATACATATATGTAAAAAAAAATTATAAATAAAACAATGATATAACAGAATTAAAAACAGCATAAAAGACAAATAAATCACTTTTCAGCAAAACAAATTAAATTTTAAAAAGTTTGCTGACTAGTTATTAATTTTTAATTGTTTATTTCTTTTTGATGTTATTTATTTATTATCACAACTTTCAATTAAATTCTAGCTAATTGCTTTTTTTTCTTTTTTTGAACCATTAAATCATGGCATTATTAAGAATACAATAGTTTTAAAATATTGTATTGCTTTATACAGTGGACTGAGTGCAATTAAGCAAATTTCTTGATAATACTTCTTTATCAGCCCATGTTTAAAATATCATTTAAAAAAATCTATTTAATTCTTTTATTACAAGGAAAATGTATCACACACAATCGTTTTTTCCTCTTTCTACAGCAACTAATTAACAAAGACATGTTTGTTCCCCAATTTTTCTCAACAGTTCAATATTTGGCTTATAAAATCATGACTGTTTCTAAAATCTTTTTTTTTTTTCTGTTTGTACTCTATAGTTTAAATAATTAATTAAGTGCTGAATACAATTTTTTATAAGTGCAAATACAATATTTAAAATTTAAACATACAGAATGTAAATAAGTACATTAATATCAGCACATAAAAATAAAAGATAAGAAAAGATTAGCCTTTTAATTTGGCTGATTTTTTTTTTACATTATTATAACCACAGATTTACATTAAGAATAAATATACAAATAGATTATACAGACAATGAATTATTTTACTGTACATTGGCTGTGAATAATAGATGATAAATTTGATAATAAATGATACAATAGTAGTTATTAATTATGAAAAGATGATTAAACAGATTAAAATATTATATACATCTTACTGGTAATCTTGTTTTGATGGCATTCATCTCTGATGATCTGTGATATCAACAACCAGAAATAACACTACCTGAATCTGTTTAAATTATTTTTCTTTTACTAAAAATCAGCTATCAAAGCACTGATCACCAATAAGACGTATACTTAAAATACTACAAAAAGAACATAATAAACATGATCAAAATTAGCTAAAATTCTACTTCCTGAGGAAATACTAACAATAATTGTTTACATAAAGTAAATAAATATTGGTCTATAAATGCATCATGAATCAATTTAATTGTTTTAAATAAATTATAAAAATGTAAGGTGAATTGGAATTATATTTCAAGCTAAAATGTTTTATAGATAATTACTATTATTAATATTCTCATTTTTTTTTCCTATAAATCAATCTTAAAATAAATTTTTTGGGGGAATATTTTAATCTATCATTTTACTAGACAGGATTAGAAATGACACTTGACTGATTTATCAGATTCATATTTTTTTTAAATTGTAAGATGGAAAATGTTTATCATATTTACATAATTAGTATAAACACATTTATGTTTTATACTTAAACCCTGTGATATATGTGACATTTCAAAAACAATTATACACATTGGACTCCACTAAAATACTGCCAATATTCTTAAATTACTATGATCATTTAATTTTTCAGAAATTTTAAGTAGCACATTTGGAATTGTACCATATTTTCAATCAAAATTCCAACATACAAGGATAACATTAAACAAACTGGTATCCCTGAAATTACCAATTGAGCAGGAAAGAGAAGAAAAAGGCACAATCCAAGTGATGAATTAATAAATGTATGTTTGGCACTCTAAGTCATGTAAAATAACAATAACACAAATATAATAAAAGAATATAGCAGCATTGGTAAATATGTCTTATATATGCTTAATAATAATAATAATATAATAATAATTAATAATAATAATATAATAATAAAACTATATATACATAGACACTGTATATAAGTATAAATACATGCATATATACATGTTATCTATATATATATAATTTTATTATTATTATATACTTAAATGTCTGAGTAAATATAGTATATGGTACTTACGTATTAACGCCACCGCAGCTGTGTGTACAACAAGATTGCTCTTTATTGGCGCATTAGTGCAACCTCTGCTGCGGTTATAAGAGAAATTTGTATAAAAAAAGATCCAACAAATGGATGTGTAAAAAATAGATAAGAAGTTAACAAGAAAATAGTACTTGTAGAACCCGTAATATACATATGTCTGTACGTGTGAAATGTCCCTTTGGGATAATTATGTTGCATGATGAAAATGATTATTATATTTGTGCAAATATAAAGAAAAAAGAATGAACTACATTAAAGAATTAATTCTTAAACAGCAATAGAAAAAAAAAATCACATTTATTTTATTTATTTTCATTAATTAAAAATTAAACAAGCTAAAAAATTTTTTAAATTAAACAAACATTTTTCTACTGCTATTTAAAATAATAATTAAATTCTCTCTTCAGTTTTCTTAAAAATCTTTGCAAAGTATCTAAAGAAAACTGAAAACTAGCAAAAATTATTTGAAAGCACTATGTTTTTTGTCTTCAAGAATTTTAGTACTAAATCACTAGAATTCTAATTTCTTTATCAAAAGAAAATAAATCTTGCCTGTAAAAACTTACTTTAATTAAAAATATAAACTGGAAAAAAAAAAAAAAATCAATTAAATCACATAATATTACTCTAATATTGATTAATAACAATATTTCAGACTGTTCTGAATAAAAACAGTTTGAACTACACTTATGTTCTCCTTAATTAAAAACTATTTATTTAATTTATATTTTGCTTCTGTGCTCTGCATAATTTGATTATAATTTCATTTTAATATAAAGAACTTATTAATTTCAATTTATGATACAATATTAATGCTGCATAGATATCAAATTAAAAAGCAATTTTTTGTTTTCTTATTTATTTTGTCATTTATCATTGAAAAATTTTTATAAGAATTTTTCACATGTAAAATTGAAAAGTATATTGTCACATTAAATGCAGGACTAATAGGAGATAAATGGTATATTATAGATTATATCACTTTGACATGGAGCAAATTTTAGGCAATGAATTATAAAAAAATAAAAGTAATTAAAAACAAAAATAAAGTATTATATTTATCTTTCATTCATAAAATACCTTTCATTCATTCATTCATTCATTAAACATCAATATTTCTTTGATCAAAATAAATACGAACAAAGAAATAAAATAAATATATTTTTACTATAATTCTTATTAGCTTCTGTTTAAAAGAGCAATCGTACTATAAATTTTTTAATGGAATTAAAAATACATATTAAACATACATCTTTGACTGCAGCCATTAAATATGAGTGAGAAGTCTAACTTATAAACAAAAAGTTTAGAAATGATTTCTCAGAATGTTTCTGAGAAATCAGTTCCTAAATTTGAATATTTTTGCATAAAACAGCACCAAAATATGTATAATATATAAAAAACAGCCAGATAAAATAATGTCAGATATGGCCTTTACTAATATAAAATAGTCTTCATAGTAAGAAAAAACAGGAATAAATATTTATTATTAATTAGAAAATTTGATATCACCATCTATCTCTATCCTACCATAATCCATGCAATGTAATCTTGTTATAATTTTTCCTAATACATATATATGAATGTTTTTCATTAATAAATACTTATTGTTATAACCAATTTTTGCCATCAAATAATGTCAAACTTCTGCAAGCCATTTTCTAATAATTATGATTGCTCTGAAAAAATCATTGTAGATTCATAAATATTATAGTAATGGGAGCATTCTGCCTCATACAGATAATTTTCAGTTATTGTATAATTTCATCCCACTTCTTATTACGAGTAAATAAATTCAGCACAATTTTAAAATTAGAAAATACAGTATATTATATATAACTAGGTTTGCTGAATATACATATATAACTAGGTTTGCTGAAGATGACTTAATAAAGCTGAAAGATCTACAAATATACTGTTTTTCCACTTTTAAAATTGTGCTGAATTTATTTACTGATAATTTTCAGTTTAGGAGTTCCCAGCCTTGCAAGATTTTTTCAAATATGAATAATCAAAAACATCAAAAATATGAACATTAATTGCAATAAATAAATGCTAAATATTCATAAAAAGGCATTTCAAACTAGCCATATAATATAGTACAACTGGGTTTACAGTAAAAACTCTGTCATCTGCTACAAAATCAGAAAATTCAAAATGGTGACTGAGAAGTGGAAGTAGCACGCACACTGATTTTACCAGTATATTATGTAAAGAACTTATATTCTATACTGAATAACAAGCACAAATGGTAGTAGTGACTTCAATAAACTACATTATTTGAAACTACAAAGTACTTTCAGTCTAATATCTAGACCAGCGTTTCTCAAAATTTTTTCATCCACGACTCCATTTTTCATTACGAGATTTTTCGCAACCCTATTTTTCATTACGAGATTTTTTGCGACCCCAGGTATTAAATATGAAATCGACCCTATTTTTCATTGCGAGATTTTTCGCGACCCCAAGTATTAAATATGAAATACCATTACGAGATTTTTCGCGACCCCAGGTATTAAATATGAAATAAAACATATTACGAGATTTTTCGCGATCCCAGGTATTAAATATGAAATAAAACATACAAATCTTTTTCGTGACCCCAGGTATTAAATATGAAATAAAACATACAAGTACAGTCATTTACACACTTATTAAGATGAACACAATCAACCAACCACACCGATATATGTTGTCATAAGTTAAATATTGGGCATTTGTGAAATTACATATAAACTCATGTTGTCATACGTTAAATATTGGGCATTTGTGAAATTACATAAAACTGAAATTCAAGTGTTTGAATTTAATTTTCTAAGATGAACACAATCAACCAACTACACTGAAAATTCATACGTTGTCAAGTTAAATGTTGGCATTTGTGAAATTACATAATAAACTGAAATTCAAGTTAATATTGGGTGTTTTGTGAAATTACATATAAACTGAAATTCAAGTGTTTGCCAACCAACCACACCGAAAATTCATATGTTGTCATACGTTAAATATTGGAGGCAGTCACACCGAAAATTCATATGTTGTCATACGTTTAATATTGGGCGTTTGTGAATGAAAATACATATGTTGTCATACGTTAAATATTGAACATTTGTGAATCATTTACACACTTATTAAGATGAACACAATCAACCAACCACACCGATATATGTTGTCATAAGTTAAATATTGGGCATTTGTGAAATTACATATAAACTCATGTTGTCATACGTTAAATATTGGGCATTTGTGAAATTACATAAAACTGAAATTCAAGTGTTTGAATTTAATTTTCTAAGATGAACACAATCAACCAACTACACTGAAAATTCATACGTTGTCAAGTTAAATGTTGGCATTTGTGAAATTACATAATAAACTGAAATTCAAGTTAATATTGGGTGTTTTGTGAAATTACATATAAACTGAAATTCAAGTGTTTGCCAACCAACCACACCGAAAATTCATATGTTGTCATACGTTAAATATTGGAGTTTGTGAAATTACATATAAACTGAAAATCAAGTATTTGAATTTAATTAGTGAAATTACATATAAACTGAAATTCAAGTATTTTAATTTAATTTTTGCGTGAAATTACATATAAACTGAAATTCAAGTATTTGCATTTAATTTTTGCAAACCCCATTTTGGGCCGCGAAGCGAAATGGGTCACGACCCAAGTGAAATCCAGCATTTCGCTTCGCGACCCCAAATAGGGTCGCGACCCATAGTTTGAGTAGCATTTCGCTTTGCGACCTGGGATCACGACCCATAGTTTGAGAAGTGGGGGTCGCAACCCATAGTTTGAGAAGCACTGATTTATAGCAATTCATCACGTCCCATAGTTTGAGAAATGCTGATCTAGACCATCATCAGCATACATAATAATTCAACCTGATATTTTAGACTGAAAGTACTTCGTAGTTTCAAATAAAGTAGTTTATTGAAGTCACTATTGCCATTTGTGCTCGTTATTCAGTATAGTAATAGTGTTACAGGCAGTTAATATCTTGTTTTATCTGAACTTCTATTCCTATTGTATCTAAATAGCAGTACATTTGTAACTTCTATTCCTATTGTAACTAAATAGCAGTACATTTGTATTAAAGCTCAACTACTTATCTGTCAATAATAATGAAAAATAAAAATTTTTAACATTAATATGACAAATACTCTCTTTGTTGTTACAATTTATTTAATTTTAAAAACTATGTTTTCATTTCTTTAGATAAATAAATTATTGTATAATCATTAATTATTGATTTTGTTGGACTTAATTTTATTGTGGTCAATTTGCATTGCTGAGAATTGAATTCCTGAGTTTAATTAACATTATGTCTATGGGAAATTGAGTTTTGATTTATGAGCCTTACCTTATAAGCACACTCCAGAAATGAATTAACTCATACAATTGGAAACTATCTGCATTTACTGATTCAACTAAGACATATTTGAATATTTAAAAATAAAAATCCTTATCAACAAAATCTCTCTGAAACATATTATAGTAAATATTAATAACCTCTTCAATATTTAATAAATATGAAAGACGATATTAAATCTACTTAACTCATATTTTTCGAAACTGTTATAAAATGCTGTGATCTATTTCATTTTTAGTTATAAGCCTGAGAAAGCAGTATTACAATTGATAAAGTGGTTTTATATTACTCTTTGTTTTCAAAATTTAAAACAAAATAATATCACTTAGGGTTCACTTTTAAGCATAAAATTTTATTATTTTAATCTTTTTACTTTATAAAAATAAAATGTTTATTCAGTTCCAAAGTAAATTTCTCATAATTTATTAATTTGTGAAATTATAAAATTACTTGTCAGTAAATGAACCTAATAGTAAGCGTGCATTTTTATGAACTTCCAATTTACAAACTACATGTTTTTAAGAACTATTTAGTTGGTCCCAAAAAGTCCTTTTAATGTTAATTAAAGCCATTCCCATTTACGAACTTTCGATTTTGTGAACTTTTTAGGGGTCTGTACAAGTCTGTAAAATTGAGAGCCCACTGTATCAATATTTACTTTTATACATTTTCTTTTTTCCTATAAGATTATTTTCAATGTAGTAAAAACTATAATTTCTGTTAATATTCAGTACTTATTTTATGGTAAAATATGTATATTTAATGTGCATTTCAATTATTAATTATAATAATTTTTATTTTGTTGCCTTGAGCAATTAAATTAATTTCATTAGAGTATTTGTTTTTAATTTTTTATGATAATGTAAGCATTTTATGTTAATTTAATGAATGAAAATTCAAACATTTTGATATATAAAATTTATTTATCATAGTCTCCATACTAAATCTCAAGATAGGTAATTTTGTACTATTTTACAATAATATTAAGCATCATCTTATTTCTTTCCCTGAGAATAAAAGATTTTAACTAGCAAGTTATAAAATAATTAATTAATTATATAATAAATTGAGAAACATTGGATTTAAGTTTCAAAAATACTGATCTGATTAAATAGCATAATTTGATTTTCAGTAAGTTATGAAATATAATTTTCAGTATTTAAATTGTATGTTGGAGTTAAATCACTAGGAAATATGATCTTAGAACAACCAAGTTAAGTGTTGTTTCAGATGAATCCACACATCAACAGGATCAAGAAAGTCATGGCCTGGGAATCAAATCAAGACAAACTATCTTCAGAAAACAGTTTGTCTTGATTTGATTACTAGGCCATGACCTTCTTCCTGCTGATGTGTGGATTCATTTGAAATAGCACTAGTTTGGCTGTTCTATCATCATATTTCATCATATTATATATTATATATTCATCATAAATTATATATCATCATATAATTTAAATGAAATTCTAATTATTATTTTCCAGTTAAAAATTTTGAAAAATGATTTCAAATTTATTGCAAAAAATAATTTGAAATATTAACAATTTTATATTTCAGAACTTATTTTCAAAACTAAATATTTTATTAAATTGAAATGCTCATTAATGTTTATTCACAAACAAAATTATATGTTTCTATAACATATTATGTTAATTATTTTTAATATTAAAATATTTGAAATAAAGCTAACAGAGTTGCCGAGAGAAATTTTCGGGCCCATTACAAGTCTGTCTTCCAGACTCCACTGAAAAAGTGCATCATTTTTTTCAATGATGCACTTTTTTCCTATATTGAAAGCTGTAGAGAATGTTTATTAAATATAGGGTATATAAAATATCCTATTACTCTAAAAAATTTACAATATTTAATAATATAAAACACTAAGAAATTTCAAAGTTTTAATGAAATAAAAATTATTATTATTTTACTATTGTTTTTTAATGAATATATATACAGTATATAAAATATAAAAATTAATTTATCATAATTTTTGCATTACTTGACTCATAATTTAAATTTGTGGAGAATTGTGAGCCATCTTGTGTGAAAATAACTATTAAACAAATAATTGGACACATTATGTGACACATCGAGACCCGACGGTCGGGCTCTCTACGATGCTGGGTCCGTGACAAAACTCTTGGATGTCACCCCCTCTCGGCAGCACTGAAAGCCAATTCTTTAATTAAATATTCTTCTTATAGGAAATATGCTTAAAATGATGAAAATTTTAGCAAATATTTATCCATAAATTCTTTCTGAATCAAGATGAGAAATATTAAAATTTAATTAGTTTTATATTTCTGTTAACAAATATAAAACTAATTATACAGTACCTATTTAATTCTCAGATTAAATGTTCTTAAATTCAAGCATTAAAATCAAGAAACATGCACATATAAACTTTATTCTAAATAGGAATACTTTTATATTTTTAAAAAAGATTTTTTCTCAAATATAATTAAAAAGAATACAACTATAGTTCTATTTCCTGTTAAAAGCATTAACATAAAATACAGATAAGTTATAGACATATAAATCTGATAGCTTTTAATGATGGAAAACTATTGTTTATTGAACAAGTGACTGGATAGAAAAACATCAGTTTTTCATTTAGAAAATTCAAATGAATAATATTCATTCAAGTCTTATTCCTCAGAAATCTTTCATAAGGAATCCAGACTTGGGATAATGCATTCAAAAATCTGATCAGTCCTATGTAGATAATAAATTGTAACTCAGGAATGGGTTTACTGTTCTGTAATCTATACTGACAGAAAACATTCCTATTCTACAATTAAATTTATGTTATATCTTGTCTCTTCTTCAATATCTAGATTTTACATCAATATTTTTAAAGAATACTATTACCAATTTGAAACCACATATTTATTAGATGATTACAATTTTAACCTTCAACAATATTTCACAAACAACATCAGAAATTTATTTTTCATGTCATTTATAAGATATTTTTATTTTCATCAAAAAATTGTTATTGCAGATTTAATTCTCATTAAAAATTGCATTCTGTTATAGAGAGCAGTTACAGACATATCAAAGAAACTATATAAAGTGATTCAAATATATCTTTGAAAGAGTTTGCATCAAATCAAGAATTTTCAGACAAAATACATTTACATGTTATTAGAAGCAAAAGTATGATATTATTATTATTTTAATATATAATAATACAGATATATAGTTAGAATAGATAATATAATAAACTGAAGTTATTTATTTTATAAATACAGTTATACCTCGGTTCACGAACACAATCCGTTCCTTGACTCTGTTCTCTGGAACTAAAAAAGAAATCACAACAAGCACTTGAAGCAGGATAAAAAACTAATTTATCGAAATCACAACAAGCACTTGAAGCAGGATAAAAAACTAATTTATTATTACACTTGAAGCAGGATAAAAAACTAATTTATTATTAGATATTATATAATTACTTGAAGCAGGATAAAAAACTAATTTATTATTAGATATATATAATATTGCAGTGCTTGTTGTGATTTCTTTTGTCAGTAGAAGCAGTGGAACTCAGTTGTTTATAGCTATCTGGAACTAATTTACTGATTCAATAAACTTGCAATACTTAATCGCAAATCGGACTATCCACTTAATTCTCGACCCAGAATTGGCGGCCAGGCGGTGCTCAACTTCCGCTTTCGATTCGCTATTTTGGTTTCGATTTGGCGGTTGGTTTGATGAGACGCAATTCTTGGTAAGTTATTAATTTAAATGATGAACAACAATGTAAAAAAAGAAAATAAATATTTCTTAAACAGTTAATGTTAAGTTACTCATTGTGTTACTATTCTTAATGTTATGTTAAGTTACTCATTCTTAATGTTATGTTAAGTTATTCATCGTGAGGTTAGCTAATGGCCGGAATCTCACAAAGCAAGAACAAATATTACCATGGTTGGCTAATGGCTGGAATCTCACAAAGCAAGAACCAATTACCATATTACTTAGCTAATGGCTGGAATCTCACAAAGCAAGAACCAATTACATATTTCCTTAGAGTTAATACTTCGATTAGTGCGAGAAATTCGTGGAACCAATTATTCGTATTAATTGAGGCATACCTGTATTGTAATATTTAATGCTACCTCCACAATTTTTACATTTCCATTGTTAGTTCATCAAAAACTGATTAATCTTTGACTCAGATCAGTGAAATTATTATGCAGATTAGAGGAAATATAATACTCAAAATAAATATTGGGTTATTCAGAAAGTAATTTTGTTCTTTCCATGAGCGTTGTTAGTTGTATTTTTAACCAGCCGACTTCATTCTAAATCATATTGTCATTATATATTTTAATAGCTGATATTTCAAGGTTTATTTATAAAAAAATTTTATTTGATTCTGTGCAGTTGTTTTTAAAAAAGCCAAACATGCCGAAAATCTCCATTTTTGATGGAGATTTTTGGCATGTTTTGCTTTTTTATTACTGAAAAGGTAAGAATTTTGTTCAAGCAAGAAGAAAGTTTATGTGAAGTGTATGGAGAAGATGTGTTAACAGAATGCCAGTGCCAAAACTGGTTTGCAAAATTGGAGATGTGCTAACAAAATTCCAGTGCCAAAACTGATTTGCAAAATTTTATTTTGACCGATATTAAAGATGCACCATGTTCCGGAAGATCAGTTGGAACTGATGATGACAAGATAAAGGTATTGATCAAAGCAAACCACTGAATAACAACACTAGAAATTGCTACAAAATTTAAATTTTTTGAATTTGACCATTCATGATCAATTGAAACAACTTGGTTTCGTTTCAAAGCTCAATATTGGGTTCCACATGTTCTCAAAGAAAGAGATTTGCTCCATTGTATTAACATCTGTGATTTACTGCTCAAATGTGAAAAAAATGATCCCTTTCTGAAGTGGATCATAACTGGCAATGAAAAATGGATTGTTTACAACAAAGTTGAATGCAAGTGATCACGGAGCAGAAGAGATGAGCCAACTCAAAGTACTCTGAAACCAGATATTCCTAAAAAAAAGTGGTCTTAGTTTGATGGGATTTCAAAGGAATTTTTTTGAGTTTCTACAATTAATTCAAAAGTGTAAACTGTCACCAATTAGACAAATTGAGTGATTTCATCAAACAGAAGAGGCCAGAATTAATTAACAGAGAAAAGGCATAGTGTTTTACCATGACAAATGCCAAACTTCATACAAGTTTGATGACTCATCAGAAGCTGTTACAGCTTGGATGGGATGTGCTACCATACCCACCATATTTCCCAGATCTGGTACCTTCTGAATATTACTTATTCCTGTCTTTACAGAACTCTTTAGACTGCAAAGCATTTAGTTCAAATGAGGATATCAAAAATCACTTGGTTCAGTTTTTTGCAAGCAAAGAGAGTATAGAATGATGCTACTATCAAAAAGATGGCAAAATATATTGGACCAAAATGGTCAATATATAATTAAATAAAATATTACTATCAAAAAGATGGCAAAATATATTGGAACAAAATGGTCAATATATAATTAAATAAAATATTTATATACTATAAAAAAAGTTGTTCATTTTCATGAAAAAACGAAATTACTTTCCGAACAACCCAATGAAAATGAAATTATTTTCTGTACAACCCTATAAGAAGAAATGGGTTAATATAGAACAGTTTTGGTTCATATTGCAACACATTTCATCTTGTATCTTTCCTTATGTAAGTAGGAACAGTTGCAGTCTTAGTCCAATTATTCTAGAGCACATCATTCATACAATTACATAGGAGGCATCTTATTCTATAACAGGCTTCTATCAAACTTCAGCATGCTAGCCATATCATTCATACCAACTACACAAAATTTCCTCAATACTGATTAATTCTCCTTTGTACTCAAATTCTCCATTACATTCATCCTGTTCTTATTGCTTTTATTCTCATCACTGTTTCCAATAGATTTAAAACTAAAGAAATTTCTTAAAAGTTCAACTTTTTACCTGCTTATTTACTATAACAATATAAGGAAATTAAATAGCACATTTAGCAGTGTTAAAGATAGATCTAAAACTTTTATTTAGAAACGTTTTCGATATTTTAAATATCATCATCAGCTTTTCATAGAGCCATTGTTCTCTATGAAAAGCTGATGATGATATTTAAAATATCGAAAACGTTTCTAAATAAAAGTTTTAGATCTATCTTTAACACTGCTAAATGTGCTATTTAATTTCCTTATATTGTTAAAGAAATTTCATTGCCACTTATCATTTACCTCAGATTCATCTTGCCATCCTTATGATTCTCAGTACATTCTTCCATTTCTTTCTCTTCAAATCTCATATTTCCAAACATCTCTCTGTTTTATTCAGAATCACTATTCAGCTTTTCCATTTCTTGTCATGTTCTCCCTGCTATCTTTAATCATACATATTCTTGCATCTCTTAAACTCATCTTCACTCTCTTCTTAATATTCTCAATTCTCTCTTCCACTATAACATTTACTAGCTCATCATTCCTTCCATATATACCAGCATATGTCATGTATGGCATATATGACATATGTTGGTAATAGTATGCAATAAATTAAATAAAGTACAAAGTTAACTACTTGTTTGTCATTTTATTTTTTAGACAAAGATAGAAGCAGGGACAGACGTCGGGGAGATAGGAAACGAAGTCGTTCAAGATCTCAGTCACGTTCAAGAAGTAGAGATAGGAGATTGAGAAGATCTCGTTCTCGTTCAAGAGATAAAAGAAAAGCGTGAGTGTTATTAATGATCTGTTTTATTTATTTCTATAAATATTTTAGTTATGAAATTTGATAAAAAGTATAATTTTACAAAAGTTAATTTATGTATAATTTTTTGTGAATAATTTTTTTAATATTAAATCTGGCATGATCTGTTTGAGTGTTTAAATTTAATATTATTAAGAAACAAATTTAAAATATGTAATAATTAATAGAAGAATCTATATATAAACATGTGGTTATACACTAATGAGATTTTAGAACCTGTTCATTGTTGCTAACAATAGTTTTCATTGTAATGTATTCAGTGCCAGATTGCAGTTTCTAAAAATCCTTGTTATTCAGTTTAAATATTTTATCATCACTGTTATTGTTTATAATTTAAACAAGTATGCTTAGTATTTGTTGTCTTATAAGCTGCTAACCTCTAATGTAAATTATATAAAATATTTTTGTGTGTGTATGTTTAAATCATGTAACATTAACTCAGAAATGACTATAGTTTTTAACCAAAATGAACAATATTTTGTTTCTATGGCATTGGCTTAATCTATTCATTATTATCCAGTTGTATTTTTTGTATCATATTAACTAATGTATGATGGACAAATCTCCAACTTACACAATATCTATTTTCACAATATTAGAATTAAGCAATTTTCTAAAAAATAAAATAAATACAGTAATAATAAAATAATAATAATATTGAAATAGAAAATTTTCCAATTTTTGATATAAAAACAACATTTTTATTTTTAACAATCTTGTGGCATTGTTAAAATTAGTGTATTTAATGTTTCTGTCAAGAATATTACTCTCAGCAGTAGGATTAATTTAGTTGATTATCAGTAGTAAAGTTACTATATATTATAATAACTAAATTTGAACCTAATCATTCCACATTAAAGCTTGATAGTATGAATTTTTAAAATTTGAAATAATTTGGACTAAACTTAATGCCGTCTCTGCATTAAAAGCAAAGTAACGATTGAGTGGTGCCATCTTATGTTAGATCTGTATTGTAAGTATAATTTTTATAATATGATGCTGATTTTACATATACATTAGATGATATCTTAAGTTTGTACAAATTTTACAGAAACATAAATACTATGTAAATCAGAGAATTTTTTATGATCAGAAAATACCATTGATGGATATGTTGATTAGGTAATATTTGAAAAGCTCTTTTCAGTAATTAGATGAAAGACCATAAAATATTCATTTATTAATTTATCATCAATGTGAAATATGGTCTAAAATAGATAAAATACAAAAAGAATTTTATGCAGGAACAGAATGATAGACTATTGCTTGATTCTTAACTTTTCTGAGTTGCAGAACATTTTTAATTAAAAAAAATTCTTGCTGAACACCAAAATTAATAATATTTATATAAAGCGACACAACTAATAATAAAAATATGTATACAGTATTTAACATGTTTTTTTGTAAAAAATTATACATTACTTACATTCATATATTTCATAATTTCATGAAATACCTGACAAATTCATCGAAAACCAGTAAAGAATTACAGGACTATTGGAAGATATTTCTTTGAATGATAGGATATTGGTAAACATTTTCCAATTTACTGTAATTTGAAGCATAACCTATAGAACTTTATTTTGAATGGAATACAGCTAGAATAATTATTGATTTATATCTTTGATTCCTATGGAAAAGTGAATTTCAACTTGCATTATTTTCAAGATACAGTCGATTTCACTTAATTGGGCCACCAGATAATTGGGGCTGTTGCTTTTTTGGGCCAAATCTCGAAGAACAGAAACCAAACTTATAAACTAATACATAATTTAAACGTTTAATTGGGACAGTAGCAGAAAAAGAATTTAGCAATTTTTGACATATTTTGTCAACACTACGTACATTAATATTTGGCAACACTAGCGCGATGCGAATCAGTTATCTATTGTTGTGCATTTGGCAAGTATGCGTCTGCTTAAGAGTCTGCTGTTACTGTACCTAACGATATCCATTTACAATATTGAATTTATTTAAAATTTTTAAATCTTTGCCAAGATGCCAAGAAATGATTTTACAATTTCAAGTAAAATTGCTTTGCTGGATAAAATTAAAAGCCAGCCATTTAATACAAGCCATTGTAGACTTGCTGATAACTGCTGTATAACTGGTGCTGACTTGCTGTATAACTGGTGTACCAATATCTACCATAATGCATCTCCTACAACAAGAAAATCAACTGTTTGACAAACGAAATTCCGGGAACATCCAAAAGAAAGCGTGATGAAAAGGATCCAGAAGTTGAAAAAGCATTAGGTCAATAGTTTTCTATAGTTAGCGGGCGAGGTGTGATTATAAACAGCCCAGTATTGAAGGAAAAGTCAGAGGAAATTGCTAAAAAAGCTAATAATTAGGTACCTTTTTAATACACTTCTGTTTATTTGGTCAGTATTCTGTAAAATAAATGGTCACTATATATGGATATTTTGATCAGTATAAATAATTAAATGTCAGTATCAAATTACATTTGGCCATGCACTCCGTGTATGTGTGTTCGTGAACCGAAGCATCATTTGTAAAACGAAGAAAATTTGTTCACAAATGGTGTTCGTAGACCGATTTGTTCGTGAACCGAGACGTTTGTGAACCGATACGTTCGTGATCCAAGGTACCACTGTATTTGACATAAATATTTATAAAATAAATAAATGCTCAAAGAAGTCTCCATTGGAGAAGCTAAAGAATGATTTCACAATCGTGGAGATCACAAGACAATATGAAACAGCTGGACTTTCAGCCATTCAACAAATCACATTGTCTTGTGATGTGATGGCATTCTTTAGGTTCTCCAGCAGAGACTACTTGGAGCATTTTCTGAACTCACCCTAATTATATTACTCTGGAATATAAATAAAACTAAAATTTGTTTTAACTTAAATTTATTTATAAATCATTATAGTTTGAATGTGATTTGAATATTTATCTTCAATTGTATAAATTTAAACAAAGAAATTATCAACATCTTGATTAGAAATATTTATGGATCTAAATATTTAAAGAATTTTTCCATAATTTTGATTTTCCATATATCTTATTTAAATTTGACTCTTGTTTTTCTTTCAAATTATGTTATATTAAATTCCACAAAAATTAATTATTTCAAGCTTTTATATAACTGAGTATTTTCCAATATTTATATTTCCTTAAAATATTTTTATTTTCAAATTCATTAAAAAATACAGAGAAACTTAAACCTGGAATGATGAGTGCTAAATAAAAAGAAAATATTTTTGGGAATGTAAACAAGAGAAAAAGTACTACCTGAGAAATTTTACAAAAAATTTTATCACAATATTTTAGTGTAATAAAAAGGTAATTCTTTTAAATACTTTTTTAAATTTCTCAATTTCTATTACTCTATAAAACTCAAAAGAAATAAATAAAATGTTCTAAATTATATTGAAAAACTTCTTACTTTAGATATTAAATAAAAGCAAACAATAAGCCAAATAAGTAAGATAAATCATTTATTCAGTTATGTGAATATCAGAATTATATCAGAATCATTATTGAAAAATAAATGTTAAACACTACAAAAATATTAAATTATTATTTTAGATAAATTATATAAATTAATGTGATTATTTTTACAAGTAAAACTACACAAGAGCCCTTTAGCAGTCAAAAGATTTTTTAACATTTATATGACAAATAATTTCTTTATTATAATAATTTACTTGATTTTAAAGGCTATGTTTTCATTTCTTTAGATAAATAAATCATTATATAATTATATACTATTGATTTTGTTGGCCTTTACTTAATTTTATCATGGTCAAATTGCATTGCTGAGAACAGAATCTCTGAGTTTAATATTATGTCTATGGAAAATTGTGTATTGGTTTAAGAGTTCTTACTTTACGAGAATATTCGAAGAATAAATTAACTCATAAAGTTTGGAACTTCCTGTACATAAATTAGGGAATACCTGTATAATAATTTTAGATATAATATATGCAATACAACTACAGTCAATTCCGCTTAATTGGGCCGGCCACATACTTGGGCCAAATCTCAAAGAACGGAAACCAAACTAATTAACTAATACATAATTTAAATGCTTAATTGGGACAGTAGCAGAAAAGCTCAAAGAACAGAAACCAAACTAATACATAATTTAAATGCTTAATTGGGACAGTAGCAGAAAAGGAATTTAGCAATTTTCGATAAATTTTAAGTATTTTTCATAAGTATGTCAAAACTGTGTACACTATTATTTGGAAACACTAGCGTGATGTGAATCACTTATCTATGTCATGGGTCTGGCAAGTATGCGTCTGCTTAACTTTACCATTACTATATACTGTATCTAGTAATATTCATTTACAGTGTCAATTTTATTTAAAATTTGTTAAATCTTTGCCAAGATGCCAAGAAATGATTTTTCACTTTCAAGTAAAATTGCTTTGCAGGATAAAATTAAAAGTCAGCCATTTAATTACAAGCCATCATAGAATTGCTAATATAACTGGTGTGGTCCAAAATCTACCATAGCGTGTCTCCTAAAACAAGAAAATCAACTGCGTAAGGAGTGGGCATTACAGAAAGAAATTCTGGAACAGCGAAAAGAAAGCATGATGGAAAGGATTCAGAAGTCAAAGAATTCCAAAGAAAGTGTGATAGAAAGGATCCAGAAGTCAAAGAAGCATTAGATCACAGGTTTTCTATAGTTAGCAGGTGAGGTGTGAATATTAGTGGCCCAGTCTGAAGGCAAAGTCACAGATCACTAAAATGCTAATAATTAGGTACTTATTTTAATAAAGCATTAAAATAGGTACCTAATTATTTTTTTCCTACTTATTTATTTACCTACATATTATATATTTTATTTTAGAATTTATTATTAGTTTGTTTAATTGGGGCAGCCGCTTAATTGGGCCAAGTTTATTATATTAAAGAACAAAACACAAAAATGCAAAATAATATATTTTTATTACTTAACTGATTATCAAAAAATACTAAATATTAACAGATTAGTCCCAATGTGTCCCAATTAAGCAAAATCAACTGTATTTAGTATTTCTACATACACTATTTTTTATCTCCTGATATTAAATTCAAATTATTTTTTTGCAGTTTTTATAGTTACATTAGAGAATGCCATTTTTTATTTGTTAAAGACAGTAGCATGTGTAATTTTTAATTAAATCATAATAATTAAATATCATTTATGTGATACTTAAAAAACTGTGATAACAAGAAAAAATGGAGCAAAGTAAACATTATTTCATGAAAATATCAACCCTTAATGAGATTATCCAATATAAAAACC
Organism: Olivierus martensii; assembly: GCA_000484575.1. Classification (NCBI taxonomy): domain Eukaryota; kingdom Metazoa; phylum Arthropoda; class Arachnida; order Scorpiones; family Buthidae; genus Olivierus; species Olivierus martensii. The sequence continues at coordinate 38,590 of AYEL01091516.1, forward strand.
TGCATCATTTCCAAACATATTTTAATGAATTAATATTCATTATAAAAAGATAATGAAATTTCATTAAACTGTTTTTAATTAAACTGCATCTCAAAAAAGATATTAAGTATTAATGATCATTTTTCTTATGATCATTGTAAATGATATTCAAATGGAAAAAACGGAATGTTTCATATTTTTTATAATGTAAAATAGATTATATTCTATATCATCTAAATGTCATAAAAATTTTAAGAAAAATATTTAGAATTAATATTCATTTATATTAACATCAAGCTGAAAACCATTTTGTCCACTTAACAGAAAGATAAATATACTAAAATCTGATGTTTGTTCTTTTAACTAAGTTATCAAATCTTTAAAATGCCTTACTTAATTTCAACTCATCAAATTACATTAAACATTATTTTTCAAATTTGATTATATGTAAGTTTAAAAAATAGCTTTCATAATAATAATATTTAATTTCACACTAAAATAAATCTTTTTTTTATTTATATATATACTCAGTTATAAAGTTTTTATTAATATTTATATTTCATAAAATTTAATTGGCTTGATTTCCTTTGATATTTTAGTAAAATACAATATCGATAAAATTACATTTATAATAATGCTATTATTGATAAATTGCATAGGATTATTTGATAATGAATCTTCACTAAATATGATTTCTCCTTATTATCTTATAAACTTTATATACCTCTACACTTCATTCAAAATTATTTGCATAAAATATAAATTTTAGAACAAAATTTTTTAAAAATTTATTTTAAAATATTTAAAATATAT
>AYEL01091517.1:0-18154 GCA_000484575.1 Olivierus martensii
ATATCAGCAACCCAGTGTTGAAGGCGAATTCAGAAGAGATCGCTAAAAAGCTAATAATTAGGTACTTTTTTTAATAAAGCATTAAAATAGGTATGTAATTATTATTTTTTTACCTACTTATTTATTTACCTACATATTACATATTTTATATTGAATTTATTATTATTTTGTTTAATTGGGCCAAAATGGATTAGTCCCAATTAAGTGGAATCGACTGTACATTGTTTTTGTCCTCCCTGATTAACAGAGTAGACAAAAAAAACATATAACTTGAGCTATCATTGTATATAGTTTTATTGTAACTGAGGTAGAAAGTGATATTACAGTCGTAAATAATTAATGTTTTTGATGTTTTTATATAAATGTTACATATGAATTCAAATATGAAAGCACTTTGAAATGATCCTTAATTATATTCAGAATGATTTATAAAAACTAATTTACACAAATAATAAATTAATAAATATTTAAACAAAAAAATTACACTGCTTCATTTTGATAGGTCTGTTCTTATTTAATAATCAATTTTGTTTTATGATAAAAAGTGAACCATATGTACTTTGAAAATCTAGAATAAAAAATTTAATATTTGTAGCATTACTATATTGTATCATCTAGATTAAATGAGAAAGTATCTTGATGTTGTGTGTTTCAAATCTATAGGAATTTAATAATCCTCATTCGAATTGATTTAGAATAATAAACAATCTGTAACATATAAAATTCAAGAATATATTAAAAAGAATAATTATATATGTGTATGTGTGTGTACATAACCAAAAAAATTTTGGAGAGATGATTTTATAGAGAGAGGTTAAGAGGTTAATTAATACACAAATCAGTTAAAACTGAAAAAATTTTTCATAATATTTGATTGTTGTTTAATCATGTTAGACATCTGATCCACCACTCTAATAAGTATATATAATTTTTCAATTTTATCATAAAAAATATATAGACATATGCATGACTGTTCATAAAAAAATTAATTTATAAATTAAAAAATAAATTAAAATTAAAAATTATGTTATAATATAATTTTAAATTCAAATTATGTTCTTACTATGTTTTACGTTCGAATTCTTATACGTTATGTATGGTTTGCTGAAGATGGCTTAATAAAGCTGAAAGTTTAGTAAAATACAACTTTACAAGTTTAGTAAAATATACTGTTTTTCCATTTTTAAAATTGTGCTGAATTTATTTACTCTTAATAAGAAGTGGGATGAAATTATACAATAAAAAAATTAAATAATTGAAAAAGTTTATATTTTAATAAATTTAATCCTTTTAGTACCAAACAATGATATATTGTTGTCCAGACCTGAGTAGTGTAATAAAGAAAGGAAAAACATTTGACCCTGTAAAAGTATTTGTCCATTTGCTTACTCATTGAAATAATCTTCATTTATTGTTTTTGATATATTATATTCTACCGATTGATCTGATCTACTATTACTTTATTATAAAGAATTATAGAGAATTAATTCTTTATTATAAAGAATTATAAAGAACAAAAACATGTAGGGATAACTACTTTTCTTGTTTCAACAAGAACACAGACCATCTTTACTACATATTGTAAAGTGGAAGTTTAACAAGAGAATTGATTGGAAGATGGTCAGAGACTTGCGATAGACTAAAAAGCTTATTGGGATTGACTAGTAGCTCACAATTGACTGGTTGGGCAGCCCTGATATATACAATCATATGTAAATATGTATGAATTGTTAACCCATGCCATCCTGTACAGTAAAATCTCAATTTATTAAACTAATAGGGGAAAGGGTTGTCTATTATTGATTAAAATCCATTAAAGTATAAATGTTTTGAAAACATAATACAGTAAATTGAATGTTTTGTTAATTTAACAATATATATATATATATATATGTATGTATGTATGTTGTATTCTGTAGATTGTCTTGAAGTTTGTAGATTTAATGAAAATGAGAGACAATTTGGTTATTTTAGATTTATTCTACAAAACTACAATATTATATAGACAACACAGGGTAGCCTCTCTCCCTTCACCTAAGCAAGTAAGTGTGTGTATGCAATGTCTCATCCCAGACAAGTACAATATAAACAACTATAAATCTGTCATAATAAGCAGTTAGAATATCTCCACTGTTCCCAAAAATAAAATATCTTTCCCAAAGTTTAAAAAAAAAATGTAAAATATATGATATGCACACACAAACACACACACAAAATCACAGAATTTATTGATGGCATCACCATCAAAAGTACAAGTGGTCATAAGTTAAGGAATACCTAATAAACACACACACAAAAAGATGCTACCAATATGTTTGGAGACAATTTTGGCAGTTAATTGGAGTTGGCAGTTTATTGAAAACACGTGGTATAGAAATGAAAATGAACTCCGAATTTATTAAATTTAATAAAATACAGTACATTTATATTTAGCATCCAAACTTAGCATTTCTGTAAAACTGTATACTTTGCAATATAGTATATGTACAGTACTATATAGAAAACATATCCATCATCTGTTCTGATCCTCTACTTTGAATTCTCTGTAAAACACAATGTACACAGCTTACTGTACAGTATCCTTATTTGCTTTTGAGTTCTCTATAAAACACAATGTACACAGCTTACTGTACAGTATCCTTATTTGCCGGTAATGCAATAAACAATAGAAACGATCTGGTTCTTACTATCTGAAATTTTCTACAACCTAGGTATGAACCAAGACTTAAAAAGACACCTGATTAACTGTTAACTCCATCTCTCCCACCCGTTGGTTACAAATGAATCCAGAGCTTTTAATACTATATATACAGTACTGGTGAACTTTGGGATGTAAGTCATCTTACATACACCTGGTCGATTAACAAAGACAAATACAATTCCAAAAGGAATATTTGTTTAGACGTTTCTACTTGTAGATGGCGGATGGCATCTTATCAGAGTTTGCCTATCCATTAGCATAGGGAAGATCTGTTCTGCCAAATTATTTGGCAGTCAGCGAGGATGACGGTTTAATGGGGGGTGTCTTATTGGGGTTTAACTGTGTGTGTATATAAGTAAAAAGTATAATCATAAGTTAAGGATTACCTTATACAGATATGGTAATGTATAATGAGGTAATGTACAATACATCATTATACGTGATCTCACTTTACTCATTTTCATTATAACCTGATTTTAAAAAGTAAATTAACTTTTTAAATTAAAAAAATTTTTGTTTAAAATCTCATGTGGATAGATGAGACAAATGTGGATGAACTGCTCAAGTCTCACTCATTAGAGCTCGCTAATAAAGAGAGATCTGGAAATGAAAAACAAGATGAATGATGATGATTTCCATTTCCAGAAATTAGGAGCTCTTTGTTGCTGAGCCCATCAAACAGCTTGCAACAAAACAAATGACTGAATTTTTTAAGTACATTGAGAACTCACCAGAATAATTAAAAAAAATGATCCTAATGAAACTAGAAGTGCCAAAATTGCAAGAGAAATTCAGAATTCTTTGGCTTGCTACAGAAAGCTTTATAAAGAGGAAGAATGCTGCCAATCAGCTGAGTCTCGACTGTTTCATTAAAAAAGTTGAAGATTATCAACCTATCATTCCAGAGACTTCAAGAGAGCAAGAGAGTGATGATCAAGAATCACCAGATCCAATCCATTCATCATTGGATTGAAGACTGTCAGAATTATGTAGTGTTTAGGTATTTATGACATTGTATTAATTAAATTCATTCATACAACCATTTATTCATTAAAATTTGTGTATTTTGTTTATAAGTTTAAATAATTCATTCATTAAAATTACTTTTGCTCAGTAAAGTTTTCATTTTTTTTATCATTCTGAAGAAACCCTATCCCTATCTCACCCATACTAAATTCGATTCACTTTACTCGATTATTTCATAGAACAATTAATTGCATAAAACAAGAGACATTTGTATACATATATATCTTTAACTTATGATTATATTTTTGATACTGATGTCATCAATAAATTCTGTGATTAGTCAGTGCCATTGACAATAGGCTTAAGTCACTGACCAGTGATTTGATATAAAAAAAATTTTATATATTTTTTTAAAGTTATGTCTGATATTTTTATGTTTAAGTTTTATTGTGATAAAATGGAATAAATATTGGTAATGGGCAATCCATAAATTTTGAGCATTTTTGACTTATATCAGCATCAAGGCATGGCAGTAAGTCAAGCCCTACCTGTTTATATAATGTTTAAATTACTGAAAGATTTGATATAAGAATGCAAAATATGACTATGATGATATGAGGGAAAAATATTGAAAATGCTGTTAATATCATGGAAACAAAAAAACATTTAAACTATAAAATTAATTTGTTGCATTCAATTGGAAATTGTGTATTCTGGATAGTTTAAGTATAAAATAGACAGCTGAAGAGGACTGAATAAGAGAGAACATTTTTGTAAGTAAACAATGATGATTAAATTTTTTCTTGCTTGCAGGCTGCACTGATGTTAACTTAAAGATCTAAAGTGAAATACTGTATATAGTTTTAAAAGAAATATGGATATTACAATTATATTTCCTACTCATAAAATGTAATTATCTGAATAAACACAAACAAATTGTTAACTCATGCTGACCTGCTAAGATGAATTTCAATAGGATAACATTGAATTTCTCTTATATAACAAAATGCTGTATGTGTTAGGCTTTAAACTTCATAGGATAACTATGACATTCCTTCTTCATAATAAAATATTGCATAAAATACTACTATTATGCACTGTTCTTGTGTAGGTCCTGCAGATAGAATGACAGACTTTAATCCTTGAACATTCATAGGCTTACATGTAAGGTTGGGAGAATAGTGGGTTTTTCTGATTACACACGACATTTGAAACAAATCAAAGATTTATTGAAGGAGGTAAGAGAGTTTTGTACATTTTAGTGCATGCAGTGAAACATATAAGGAAGGATAAATACCTTGTATAAATGAAACATACAAATGAAGTCCATCGATTTTCAAGGACTGAGATTAACACTGATTGATGTAGTTTTTTTCTTTTCAGTCTGAAAACAGTTCCACCAAGTTAAAAATTTCTTTCTGTTTCTAATGTAAATTTCCTTTTTCTCTGCGTTTGTAAAAAAAAGACTTTTTTTTGTTTTTTTTCTTTCAATGATGTCCACAGTTGGGGAAACATGAACCATTGCTTTTCTTCTGTATCATATCATCTCCACAAAATCTGCATGATTTTAATTGTACTCATGTATCCAGCCATTTTGCTCCTCTATATTTTTCTTAGTTCTCTCTTCATCCAGATCTCTGTCCTTTTGACTTCATTTTTCCCAGGGAAGAGAAAGATGATCTCTTTTCATTTGTTTTCATGAGAAGTGATCATGTTTCCCTATTGTGCAGAATAATGTATTGAATAGTTCATTACATTATTTAATACTTATATGTTTATATTTAGATTCTTTCCCTTATTGCAAGAAAAATATCTCAAGTATAACATATATATATATATATGCAATTTTCTTCTCTGGTAAAATTTACAATTTATTCGGGATCTTTGGGCTTTATCAGGCCTTACACTTGATATGAATCAAATGTTGTTGAAAACTAAATAAAAAATTTAATCCAAATATTTTATCTATTAAATCCAAAATCAGTTAAAGCTGGGTCCATTAAACCAAGATTTTATTCATATATATTATCTATCTATAAATGAATGTGATCATTTTGGAAAATTAAGTTTTTAGAATTGGGTCTTATGCAGTTTTGAAACATTTTCAGAAAAGACTCTCTACAAATATACAATAATTGTTAATAAATTTTTATATAAGAAGTAAAGTGTGTTATCATGAATTTAAAACGCAAGGATTTATCTACTTAACAGAAAAGTCCTTTGAAAAAATTGTATAATTCAAGATTTGATATTTTGATCTTGAGTATTTCAAATTTTATTGAGGTGTTATTGATTTAAAAAAGAAATGAAACCTCCAAATAAAAATAGTATTTACCAGAGAATTCTATTCTTAAGAAAAAAATTTTTATGTAATTATTTTCCATAGAAAAAAATTAGTCCAAAACAAAATGATAAAAATTAGTATAAAAATAATTCTGACTAGATTGAAATGAGCTGAAATTCTAACTCCAAAGAGTTAAGTTTATTGCATATATTATAAAAATCTGAAACTGGTAAGTTATAGCAAATCACCAGGATTGTTGTTTGTGAATTTATATAAATTACAAGGAAAATAAAATTTTTTTCTCTGAGTGACATTTATATTTTAGTTTATATCTTAGACTAATTTAAATATACTTTGTAATGATTTTGTATAATTTCTGACCAGAAAAATAATTTGAAACTAATCCTGAGACAGCTGAAATAATTTCATAATGCAAGTGGCTAAAATGGGTCTTTTTTTGACTCAAGTGGAATTTTCCTGTAATGTGTAAGTTATTGAAAGATTGTTATCTTTCTCTATAATAATTGTATTAACGACATGCTTTTATGTGACATGCTAATTATATTTCCAGATCTGAATGAACTACAAAGCTGAAATTTTTATACAAATGTAGGTCATAAAAGGTCCATCAAGCCAAGGGCTAAATGCTCTGACATTTATCAAGCAGTTTAATAGTTATATGATATGCATATAACATTATTTATAGATTCTGGATAAGTTAGAAAATTTAAATTTTGTATAAATATAACTTGTGACTAATGAGTTATCACATAATAAGTTTTGATATTTTGACATCATTCAGCAATAAAGTAGTTATCCATTCTGATAACATCATAGCAGAAGAATAATGTAATTTCTATGTTTTGATGTCATCAGGAGGAATGACTTCATAATTTATAATGCAGAATTATAATTGATGAATAAGTATCATCTCTATATTATAAGCATACTAATAAGCTAATTATATATACAGTGGATTCTGCTTAATTGGGACACATTGGGACTAAGCCATTTTGGCCCAATTAAGCAGATGCCCCAATTAAACAAAGTAGTAATAAATTCTAAAATAAAATATGTAATTGCCCCAATTAAATGAAGTAGTAATAAATTCTAAAATAAAATATGTAATTCGTATGGGACTAAGCCATTTTGGTCCAGCTGTCATCATTAAACCAAGTAATAATAAATTCTAAAATAAAATATGTAATTCGTAGGGATAAAAAAAATAATAATTAGGTACCTATTGTAATGCTTTAATAAAATTAATAATTAGGTACCTATTTTTAATCTTTATTAAAATCAAAAAAAATAATAATTAGGTATCTATTTTAATGCTTTATTAAAATAGGTACCTCTAATAATTAGGTACCTATTTTAATGATTTATTAAAATAGGTATCCTAATGTAATTAGGTACCTATTTTAATGCTTTATTAAAATAGGTACCTAATTATTAGCTTTTTACAATCTCCTCTGACTTCTTCAACACTACACTTGCTGATATTCACACCTTGCCCGCTAACTATAGAAATCCATTGATCTAATCACTGATATTCACGCCTTGCCCGCTAACTATAGAAAATTGTTTAATCTAAATGCTTCTTCAACTTCTGGATCCTTTCCATCACGCTTTATTTTGAATGTTCCCAGAATTTCTTCTTGTAATGCCCACTCCTCACGTAGTTGATTTTCTTGTTGTAGGAGTTGCGCTATGGTAGATTTTTGGTTTATTTCAGCAAGTCTACGATGGCTTGTATTAAATGGCTGGCTTTTAATTTTATCCAGCCAAGCAATTTTATTTGAAAGTGTAAAATCCATTCTTGACATCTTGTCAAAGATTTAAAAATTTTAAACAAAATCGACACTGTAAATGAATATCGCTAGGTACAGTAACATTAGACTCTTAAGTAGACATACATTTGCCAGACTCATGATGATAGATAACCGATTCTCATTATGTTACACTAGTGTTGTCGAATACAGTATTGTTATGTATTATTTATCAACAATGATTATTTACTTATAATTTTACTAAAGAATAGATGTTTATATTAGTGTGGCGACAGTTTTGTATGTAATAGGACGTGAAGAAATGACCTGCTCCATTGTGTTAGTCTGTATTGTCTTGTAGAAAAGTTTAACCTGGAAAATTACTGATACAATAAAATGTTGCTATAATTTTTATGTAAGGATTTGTTTTAAGAAAGCACACAATAAGTATTAGTGTACATGGTGTTGCCATACTTTCAAAAAATCCCTAAAATATATCAAAAATTGAAAATTCCTTTTCTGCTACTGACCCATTTAAGCGAAAAGTTGTCCCAATTAAGCATTTAAATTATGTTTTAGTTTATTAATTTGGTTTCCCTTCTTTGAGATTTGGACCAATTACGCGGCTCCCCGAATAAACTGATGGCCCAATTAAGCAGAATCCACTATATATAGATTCTTGGAGCTAAAAATCTAATATTTTACACAAACTTAGCTCATAGATTAAACTAAAGTCTAAGGGTTTGTTTCATCAACATCATATAGCATTAATATCAGTAAACTACATTGTCAGTGTAACAACAATCAGCAACAACAGATTGTTCCACCATGACTTTCGTTAGCAATGCTTACTGACAAAGAGCTGAGAGTTGGATTTTTTTTTAAAAGGTGGAATCTGAGTTGGATCATTTGCCATCCATTTCTGCAATCCTGGATTGCAGAATCGGAGGTTTTTGGGGGGAATTGGAATCAAATTTTTAAACTGCCCAGATCGGAGTCAGACCTTATGAATTTTAGGAAGTCGGATTTTTTTTAAAAGGTGGAGTCAGAGTCGGATCAATTTCCATCCGACTCTGCAACCCTACTTGGAGGGTATAATATATATATTATATATATTTGTGGTTTATTCAATACAAATGTTCTGTTTTATCTAGTGATTGGAAATAATGGAAAATTTAACTTGAAATTTTTCATTTTTTCTTTCCCATAGGTATTAGCCTATGAGAAAAAAAAAGGAAATAGGACAATACAAACACTTTAATTAATTGTTTATTTTAAGCATATCCACATGATTTTTATTCTGTTTACTGTTATGTTTGTAATAAGTTTTTAGCATTGCAAATAGAGGATTTATCCAAATATTTTTTTCATGGTGTAATAAACTATTGAATATTGTATTAAATCAATATCTTCATTTCTGTTGTTTTCACATAGAGCTATAAATCTATTTTGGATACTAGTAGCTATTATATAAAGCTCATTGAAGAATAAAAAAAAATGTAAATTGAAGTGCTAAAAACTTGATGTTATGCATGTTTCTCACTAAATTGTTTTAAACAGATTATTCTCTTCTGGTAAAATTTTAATTTGTCCCATCAGCATGAAATTAAACCTGCATCTCTGGTATGCTGATGTCAAAAAAATTTACCTGTGAAGGAGATAGATAACAGGTAAGTTCAATATAGACATAATTGAGAGCAAAATATAAAATTGATAGCTAATATATTTAAGTAAACCACCCAGTATTTTGTTGATTGATGAAATGAAAATGTTTTAGTACTCATAAAATTTCTTATTTTTTAGGAAATATAATAGTTACCTAATAATAATAGCAAATTAATTTGAATTCTCTGATTTTAAAATCTTTTAATATTACTTCATATATAAAGGAATTTAAATATAGGCATACTCTGTTTATTGCCACCCTGCACATTATTGATTTATTATAATACTTGCTTGCTATTCAGTCTTTGCTGCCTTGAAGAAAAAGGTTATGTCACAATCTTACTCATGTTTCAAATGATGAACCTTGATCCATTTTTCACTAAATTGCAATCATCTCTTTCAATGCTAATTGAGTGTTCAGAGTTGCATTATAAGTACACTAATTTACTATATTTTTTCATTTATTATTCATTTGAAATACAAAATATATTTATTAATATTGTTTATTGTTTGTACTGTTGTTTAAATAAACTAGTAAATATTCTAAATAAATTGTTATTTATGATTTATTGGATCATAAATAATAATTGTTTTTTACAATGATGGGAGAAGAATATTCATTAGGACTATGATATGATGACCATTCCTAACACACCTACTTTCAGCAATGCATTCACAACATTAAATAGTCTATGCAAGCATAATTTAATCAGTTCAAATCAATTGTATTTTTTCTTTTCAAAATACTTTTAAAAATGTAAAAGAATTTAAATAAATCTATTTCAATATATTATTCCATACCTATAATTTTTTAAAATAATATATAAATCATGATGAATATATATAAATCATGATATTGTGCATACTGTATATATAGAAATTAAATACTGAATTTTCTTAGTATCTTAAAAATTTGAAATTTTTTTTAAACAGAAAATTTTGTTTTGTAGTATATACAGTTTATAACTTTTCTGTTTAATAGCATATAAACAAAAATAACTAAATTTTCAAATAATGAATTACTATTACTAGTATATCTATAAATAAGCCTTATTCAAAGTGGAAAAAGATAATTTTTATTAGAGAAATACTTTCGACTTTAAGAAGTCATCATCAGAAAAAAGTCGAAAGTACTTCTATAGTAAAAATTATCTTTTTCCACTTTGAATAAGGCTTATTTATAGATATACTAGTTATATAAGTGGAAGTTTATTTATGCACTATTAATTACTATAACATTGATAAAAATAATGGCATGTCATTTTTCTAGATATTTTTTAATGGCATATCATTGCAATAATATAGTATATATGTTACAGGACAAACCTGAATTCAGGAAATATTAGAATTTCCTAGTCAAAACAAGAATGTCCTAATGCTTGTTGGACATTCTAGTATTTCCTAGGCCAGGGGTCGGAAAACTTTTAAGACGGAAGAGCCAAACCTGTCCGTCATAACAATTTAAAAATTATTCGAGAGCCATATATATATTTTACAAATAAGAAAATTTAAAGTAATATATAACAATTTATATTAATTATATCTTTATTAAATGAAGAAAAAACACAAAAAATTGTTCTCATTGGTTTTAATCAGTGTGAGCAATGAGCTGTCTACCATGTGCTAAATCATCCCATCCACTTCCTTTGTATATCTTGGGGATATACAAAGTGTCATGCCTTGCGTCCTCAAAGTGTCGTGTGTCGCAAAGTCCCAAGTTTCCGAAGCATGGGGCTTTGTGACACGCTTCGAAAACGCATCCCAAAGCATCATGCTTCGCTTATCTTTAAGATGTGCATAACTTTAAGATTTGTTTATCTTTACAAGCATGTCGCGAGGCGTGACGCTTCACATATCTTAGTGCCACGAAGTTTTGATACATTATAAAACAAATGAAATCACCATTATGTGGATAAAATTTTATAAATGAAACTATGATAGTTTTATTTTCATTTTCAATTTTTACTTCAATATTTTCAAACATTTATTCAAAGTCCGGAATTTCTGCTTTTTCTAGTCAAAACCCGAAATGGCAAACAGTTAAAACAAAAGTCTTTATTTCTTATGTATTCCCACTCAGAGTTCGATATTTGCTAGCAAAAATTTCTTTAGAAGTTAGGTTAGTTAGATTAAGCCTCCATATCCTCATGGGATATTCTGTATCTGGTGGTGGCCACTTATAGAGCCCATCACAGGCTGGCCAATACCCATGACAGGATCAACCGGATGGTTGAAGAATGGGATTCAATGGGCCAGGCCTGGACCCCTTCTGAAAATCTGGCAGTGTGGGATCCAGATCCTCCAGGATGGTAGGCCAGAGCTTTACCATGTGGCCATCCGGCCAACTCTTTCTTTAGAGAATATCCGCAAGAATAAACAAATCTCATTGAGGAAGGTTGTAACCTGTGCCAGTGGAAGTACACAGGGCTAAACCTGCTTTCAATGCACGAAACATTATGTATCTAAATTATGTTTAAACAGAAAAACATTTTGTGTAATTCTAAATGCCACAAAAGCCTACTTTGTAAAAACAAATAAGAGATATTTAGTTGTTTTTCAGCTTTTAAAATTTTCTACTTTGTATTTTATGATGAACTTTGACTAATAAAAATATTAAAATGTTTCTCCATAAAAATAAAAAAATTGGCAATTTCAGTTCTTTAAACTCAACCATGTAATAATGAATGAAAGTTAGCTATGTTTTCAATTAGTCTTAATTCATTTTCTTTACAGGAAATAACAATTTCATTGTTATTTCCTGTCAATCTTATTTCATTTTTTTCTACAGAAAGTAAAAAATGAAATTGATATTTCCTGTCAAGTAATAAAAATATGCACTATGTTCATTATAATAATGTTTTTAATCAACTACTCAATAAATTAAAATTTTCTACTTCGTATTTTTGTTGAACTTCGACTAATAAAAATATTAAAATATTTGTTTATAAAAATAAAAAAATGGCAATTTCAGTTCTTTAAACTCAACCATGTAATAATGAATGAGAGCTAGCTGTTTTCAATTTGTTTTATTTCATTTTCTCTACGAAAATAACAATGAAATTATTATTTCCTATCGAGTAATAAAAGTATGCATTATATTCATTATAATACTGTTTTTAATCAATTCATAGTTTTAATCAATTAATCAAAAATGATATATTTTTGTTTTTATGGTATTCACGGTATTACCATAAAAACAAAAATAAAATCACACATAGGTTTCTGTTATTTATTTTTGCAAGGTAGCTTTTATGGCATTTAGAGTTACACAAAATGTTGTTCTTTTTGTAGAAACATAATTGTCCTGTAACATATATATTTAATATTGAGAATATTTAGATTGTATATTTAACACTTTAATGATAAATATGGACAAGAATCATTAAATCACACTTTAATGATACGGTTTACTGATTTCATATTTGTTTAAAAATTGCAAAAGCATAGTTTATAGCTTATAGTGTATATATATAGAGCGGATTTAGCCCTATGTACGTACTTCCACTCAGGGCCGTGCGGTAGATTTTCTCAGTATGAGGCAAGTATTGGAAATGCCGCCCCCTTAATTGTTATACTAATGTTTTTAATCAACTAATCAACAATTTTTGTATTCACGGTATTATTGTAAATACAAAAAAAAAAACCACAACTAGGTACCTCATTTATTTTATGAAGCTAATTTAGCCCTGTGTACTACCACAGGTGCATGTTGCACTTTCTCAATGAGATTTGTTTATCGTCGCAGATATTCTCTAAAGAAAGAAATTTCTGCTGGCAAATATTGAACTCTGAGTGGGAATACATGAGAAATGAAGACTTTTGTTTTGACTGTTTGCCATTTCGGATTTTGACTAGGAAAAACCAGAAATTCCGGACATTGAATAAGAAATATTTGGCATTTTGAGTTCGGCCTAGGAAATACTAGGACGTCTGACAAGTGTTAGGACGTTCTCGTTTTGACTAGAAAATTCTAGTATTTCCTGAATTCGGGGTTTGTCCTGTAACATATATATTTAATATTGAGAATATTTAGATTGTATATTTAACACTTTAATGATAAATATGGACAAGAATCATTAAATCACACTTTAATGATACAGTTTACTGATTTCATATTTGTTTAAAAATTGCAAAAGCATAGTTTATAGCTTATAGTGTATATATATATATATACAGTAATAAAAATATATAATTTTATTATAATAAAGAATTGCAGTAATAATTATATAGAAAAAAGATGATAAAAGAGAGTATAAAATTTTAATATAATTGGAAGAAACAAATACAAATAGAGAAAACAAATTTTTTTATATGAAATTTTGTCATCCAATGAAATAGTTAATATCTTTAGCTAACCATATCTCCTTTAAACAAAATAAGCTATGAAAAAAGAAATTCAGCTAAAATTTTCAGATATTATAAAAACCAAGAGTTATGTAACTTACCATATAATTATTAAAAAAATCTTAACATATACAAAGATACTCATCTCATACATAAACAACCATAGCATAGATTGCTAATAATCCTACCAACAACAAAACAAAATCAGTCTAAATTATTTGTTGAGTTTTGGGTCATCATATTGGATCAATCATTTTGAATTTGAAAAAACTATCACCACATTATAATCTGTAGTCCCAAAAAACTTCTAGATACTAATTTTCATCAGAATGAGACTAACATCAAAAATTGTCAAATTTGGGAAGACTACTTTTATTGATTGCCTTTTCAAATATAATTTTTCAAGTACAGGAATACCCCAGAGTTACGTCACCTTGGAATTACATCACCTTCAGGTAAACTGAAAATGTCCGTAAATCGAAGCATTCCATTTTCTCACTTATCAGTGTATTTACATGCAATGTCAGTTATGTAATAATCATTTATTAGTTTCTTTGCTGATCTAGACAACGTTCACATTCATTCATTTCTTTTGAATATCCACTCCCTGTTGGTTTTTTTGTAATGTAGTTGCGAACCATGTTATATGCAAGAAAAAATTTAATAAACAAATTAAACTAAAACACGAAACAATAAAACTGAACGTGATATGTGGCAAGAGCAGTTCATTTCTTTTGAATATCCACTCCCTGTTGGTTTTTTTGTTATATGCAAGAAAAAACACCATGTTATATGCAAGAAAAAATTTAGTAAACAAATTAAACTAAAACACGAAACAATAAAACTGAACGTGATATGTGGCAAGAGCAGCTAATACGCACTTATCCCAAAATGATCATCTGCACTTGTCCCATATAACAATATTTACGGGACAAGAGCGTACTAGCGTTTTTCTCAATAAATTTTAAAATATTAATACATGCTGTTTATTTCATGTAAACTTTAATCAATACTCTTCATAATTACAAAAAACAACACCTAATATGCAGTTATCTTAAGAAGTATTGCACTTTTATAGTACTATCAAAGCGGTGTCTGCTCTTCGGATGCGACGCTTTTGTAATAGTCGATGTAAATAATGGAATCTCATCAGTCATCGTGCGATATCTATGTTAATAGATTCACATTAACTTTTAGTAGATTACTACAATATCAAATAGCAAAATTTCGCTTATGTATTAATAATGGCAAGAGCAGCTAATACGCACTTATCCCAAAATGATGATCTGCACTTGTCCCATATAACAATATTTACGGGACAAGAGCGTACTAGCGTTTTTCTCAATAAATTTTAAAATATTAATACATGCTGTTTATTTCATGTAAACTTTAATCAATACTCTTCATAATTACAAAAAACAACACCTAATATGCAGTTATCTTAAGAAGTATTGCACTTTTATAGTACTATCAAAGCGGTGTCTGCTCTTCGGATGCGACGCTTTTGTAATAGTCGATGTAAATAATGGAATCTCATCAGTCATCGTGCGATATCTATGTTAATAGATTCACATTAACTTTTAGTAGATTACTACAATATCAATTAGCAAAATTTCGCTTATGTATTAATAAAAAAAGCCCGTTAATGCACTTACCCCAAATACGCACTTACTCCATTCCACCTTAATACAGTTAAAATAAATTTTTCAAACATTCAGCCTACTTTCCGAATAAAATGGAGAGTTGTAAGCATTGATTATAAATAAGACAAGGCCATAACTGTTGTTTATGTGTCTCCCACTAATTAGTTTGAACTAATAGTAATTTAGTTCATGAATCTGCATTTTCATGAATTCTCTCATCATTTACATATAATATGCTACCAATAAAAGACATCGCCATCCGCATACTGTAATCTTATAGAAGCAATCTGTCCTACTGGATGAGATTTAACTTTTATCAAAATTTTAGTTTATATTATTGAAGATAGATGGAGCTAACTTTTAAGAAAAATTGTTTAACATTATTTTGTTATTGCCAATAGATAGCGCTGTGGATTAACAATGATGGAGTGACAAATCGCTTAACCGCATTACTTAATAATTTTCTGTCATCAATATCTGTTTATTATAAGGTCTGAATGAATAACGCCATTAAACATCCGATTATTTATTACCGTCACAATAATCTGTCGATGGTGACGCCATCATCACAGCATGTTACTGAAATGATGATGTCCTCGTGACATTTTTACTGGATAAATTACTGTTAAAAATTCAAAACAAAAAGTCAATGGATTCCAAACGCTAAATAAATGAAAAATAAATGATATTTCCGAACGTAAGCAATATAGTTCTATCTGAAACTTCTTGTTCTAAAGTATCGATATCGAACGTGTAAATATAATAATTTTTCTCTAGTCTGTTACTTTCCTGTATGGCTTAGCATCGCTTTCCATCTGCAGGTACTAAACGATGAGGTATTTCTCTGCCCACCTAAATATTTCACCGCTTATTATTCTCCAGATGGAAAACAATGCTAAAATACTGTACAGGAAAAATGAACCATGGTAGAGTCAGCTGTTAGGTAGAGAATAATGGAATTTTCAGCATTTCATTAAATATTATTTAATATAACATTCTGTTTAGTTTATTCTATAAATTTTACAATTATACAGGTAGGCCTCGATTAGCGCGAATAATTGGTTCCACGAATTTCTCTCGCTAATCGAAGTATTAACTCTATGGAAAATATGGTAATTGGTTCTTGTTTTGATCCGGCCATGGAAAATATGGTAATTGGTTCTTGCTTTGTGAGATTCTGGCCATTTAGCCAGTTCACGATGAATAACCCCAATAAACTTAACACTAACTGTTTAAGAAATCGAAGTTAACTCTTAAATAGTTAGTGTTAAGTTTATTGTAAATATTTATTTGCATATTTTACATCATTGTTCATCTAATATTTTATATAAACTTAATACTAACTGTTTAAGAAATATTTATTTTCATATTTTTACACCATTGTTCATCATCAAAATTAATAACTTACAAGGAATTGCGTCTCATATCATCATCAAACCGGCTTAACCGCATTACTTAATAATTTTCTGTCATCAATATCTATTTATTATAAGGTCTCAATGAATAACGCCATTAAACATCCGATTATTTATTACCGTCACAATAATCTGTCGATGGCTCATATTTCTGATCTTTCACCCCTTCAAAATCGTGTGACCGTTCTTGGACTGCTCCTCGTTCAGTTTTACTAACCGAAAATTAACGGTAATTTGTTAATTGACATCATAAAAGGAGCTTTTTAGTGAGACTGGTCTGTGTTTACAACTCGCACTAATCGAATCTTTTCTCGCACTAACCGAATAACGGTATCAATTTTTTAAGTCACACTAATCAAATTCGCACTATTCGAAGTAGCCCTAATCGAGGCCTATCTGTAGTTTGCAATGATAAGTTCCTGTACATATGAACAAAATTTAATTCGTTGCAGAAATAATTGACAATTTCAATTTATTATTACTATCCCGTGTGTATTGCAGATTAACAAATATAGAATATCAAATTTAATATCTTATTATTTTCATAAATTTGCAATGATAAGTTCCTGTACATATGAACAAAATTTAATTCGTGGCAGAAATAATTGACAATTTCAATTTATTATTACTATCCAGTGTGTATTGCAGATTAACAAATATAGAATATCAAATTTAATATCTTATTATTTTCATATTTATATTTGTTTTGTATTTTTATATTAAAATTTCTAGTCATATATTTAAGCATACAAAATATTTTATAACTATATTATTTATTTTTAGTAATTTATTTTTCTATTATTATGTTAAAACCCATTAAGAGTGGAATAGAGTTTTTACGAACCTACAATTTATAAACTATTCAGTTGGTCCCAAAAAGTCTCCAATGTTAATTAATGCATTCCCATTTAAGAACTTTCGATTTCTGTACTGAGAGAGGAGAGGGAGTTCGTAAAATGGACAGTCCACTGTATTTAGTTATATTTTTAACAGCTATATATTTCTTAAAATTATTAAGAAATATACGACGGAACTATGCTAATTACAACATACAGGTACTGCATTTATTTTATGACGCAGCTTACGTTTTAACAAATATAAAGAGATAATTCGTTCAAGATGTGAAATGGAATTTAAAATTTCAGTTTTACCTTGTGATATTAATGTCTGAAAGAGGTACCAATAAATTCTGCTTATAAGCCATGAAATATTTTGATTACACAAGAACTTGTTTCTGTTCAAATTTATTACATATATGAATATTCCTGTAATTATTCCTGTAGTCAAAATGCATATCCATATCTGTAATATAATAATAATTTTTAATTGAAATATTTTAAGTAATTATATAATCAAATAAATTTTAC